>VNJU01005485.1:0-15359 GCA_008042675.1 Drosophila seguyi | reverse complement strand
TGGTGAACGTACACGTGCAGCCCAGGATGGTGGCGGCGCGGGATCGCTCCCGTCTGAGATCGCTGCGGCGTGCCCTTTTCAATTGCACCTTGTCCCTTTTTGAAGGGTCGTGGGTGACCGTGTACATGTCGCTCGTCGATAAACATGCACAAGCGGGGCAGGATCGGTCGGGATCGTGGGAACCCTTGAACATTTGTTTCTCAAGTTCCCTTTTACATCTCGCGACCCTACTTTATTTCATCTTTATTACCCCTTCTGCTGACAAGTTGACATCTTACCCCAATTAATTGCATTTTATTGCTCCATTTTTGACAGCTAACCCATTAATTGCATATTTATTACCCTATTTTCCGACATCAAAGGTCCAGATAAGCATATAAATATACTACTGAGGTTGTTGACTTGTAATCACATGTGATGTGGCAGAAGCAACAAAGTCCTCCTTTTGTTTCTCTTCATCCTCCTCTATAGCCGATTGAGAAAAGAACAGATCGTCATCAGCATCGTCGTCATCAACTTTATTATAAATATTTTTGTTTACAACCAGTCATTGGCCATGGGGGGAATAAATTAAAGTTGAAAAGAATATTAAAACTTGCCGTTTACGTACCATACAATATTCAAACTAACTCTCCAGCCCTAGTCCGATACCCATCAGCTGTTGCTATCCTTTCGATCAATTTATCGAGTATCGAAAACTTCATTTCCGACTCAAGCCGCATGTGTCCCGAAAAGGTTATTTTATTTTCCGTCGCTACACCCAAACAGAAGTGCATGTTAAACAAATAACATAAGTGCATAGTTAACCCAAAAAGTGCCACGCGCTAGTGTACGCACTTTATAAAATCTCACGGCATAAGTTACCTTATCAGCTAATTTAGCTAAAAGGCGCACACACGCTAACCCCGCTCTAAAAGTACGATATAAATATTTCGAGACAAAAAACATCACGAAATTAATTCCCTATTGTCTCGTATAGGCTGCCAAATACCTACTTAGCTGGGATCTATATTTCGCCCATTCGGTCCTCCGGGGGTTTCGGAAGGTGACTGGGTTGAACCTATCGAAGCCTAGCGTAAATTGGATGTATCTGTGGTCGGAGAAGGAGTGCTTCTCCATCACCCTCCACGACTTCAAGGTATCCTTAAGGGATTCGGAGAGAAGGGTTATATCAAGTACCTCCCTGCGGTTTTTGGTAATGAAGGTGGGTTCGTTACCAGAATTTCCCACCAGTAGATTATCAATCAAAAAGAGACTCACCCCTGTCATTGGTGTCAGTTTTTCCCCACTGATGGTGGTGCGCATTACCATCGCACCCAACAATTAGGCCCTTACCCAGTCTTCTGCTGTCCTCAGCGACTTTCATCAGGGTTTCGGGAGTGGGGTCCTGGTCGTGTCCCAGGTAGGCAGAGCAGATCCGGAGGGATCCGGCTGGTCCCTCCAATATGCGGTCACGAGGACTTCATTACTGAAATTGGATAGCAAGAAAAGAGTTAGATCCTTCCTGGCGAGTATACAGACTCGCGATTTACCTGTAGTAGGGGCTGCGTACAGCCTAAAGCCAGCTGCCCTCAACCCTAGGATTCTGTCGCCACAGATCCAGGGCTCCTGTATGAGGACAGCGTCGGTACCACCTTCCGCCAGGTGGAAAAGTAGGGCAGCGGAGGCTGCTTTACTGTGGTGGAGGTTTATCTGCAGAAACGTCAGCGACATTCTGCTTCCTTACTTCCACCACCGTAATGTCGGCGTCCGAGGTTGGCTCGTCTAGCTCGTCATCCTCCTCGGACTTCCCAACTTTACGAAGGCCCCCCGCCAGTTCGCTCTCTTCGGAGACGTACCCCTCAAGGATATCCTCCTCATCGGACAAACCTTCGGGTGCCTCCTAGATACGAGGGCCCTCAACTTCAGGGTCCTCTTCTTTATCGGCCAGCTTGGCGTCGTCCTTATAAACCCGCACGGCCACACTATCAAAGCCGTACCGGACAATCCTCCCGTTCTTCCTCAGCATCTCGACTGTCCCCTCATTAAAAGTCAGGACAACTTGACGCTTCGTCTTCGCACGCGATAACTTTTGTGCTGCCCTGGTGCCAACCGGCATCCTCGCAGCGAGGCAGTGCATCACCAGACGCCAGCAGCCCCTCCACGAACCTGCTGTGCAGTTCCCCAACGATCCATAGCTAATGGTCCCTCGGGATTTGTCCGTCACTGGAGCCTTCATCCACCACTCCAATCAGGATCTTGCCTTTGGTCACCTCGGCGATGGACCGCTGGGGTTGCACCCTGGATCGCTTTGGCTGCGGTGGTTGCACCTCCGCAGACCGCTGGCGCTTAACAGCGCTCCTGCCCGCTTCAGGGTCGGGTCGTAGGGCCTTGGGTCCGTCTGCCTTCCCCGTCTTGGGAGGCTGGAAATCTGGCAGAATGCCCTTCGCCCATCTAATGAGACCCGCCACGGTAGAGTCCGCATACCGTGGTAAGCCTAGTTTAATCTGATGGGTCGGCCGGTCCACCAGAGTTCGCATATTAGAGTCCAAGCACCCCCCGGACACGCATCCCTCGGCATATGCTGTTCCACCTTGAATTGGGGTAATTTTTTGGGCAGGAGTTTTCTTCTCCCCGCCCGACTACCATTCGTCAGCATCCTCAGCAGAGACATGACCTACTGGGACCTGCTTCCAGCCGCCCTCATGGGGAGAGTATAGTCGCACTTCCAACGGTACGAACAGTTACGGCAGGTGATTTCTCACCTGTTAGTCCCCCTGTCCGTCCGCTGGCTGACGGCCAGTTAGAATTTATTAAAAATTATTTGTTGGTTCCTGGACTTATTCAGTTGACCGCTGCTGTATTTGCCCCGGTACTGCTTTCGGAGATAAGGAGTGCGTGTAAATTTGTTTGTGCATTAGCCGTTTGCCAATGCAGAAGAGCGGAGACAACGGAGGCGAAAAAAATTGCCAAAAATCTGACCGTCGGTTTGCACTAATTTCAATGTGTATATGTTTGCCTATGCTTACATGTAGCGCCGCTCAGGATAGAGCAGAGGAGAGACAATAAATATATATGATGTTTATTTGGATGTAGCTCAGCTCAGGATAGAGCAGGGAAGAGTAAGTAAATAATTAAATCGGAGTTTCTGTGCCATGAGTTTTGGGCAGATATTTATTCATAGTAGCTGTGGACTGTATATTGTAGATTTTTGTTTTGGAAAGATTATATATTATATGAAACCAGGATAGGAATAAATATAATATTTTCAAACTTTTTTTTTTGTGGTAAGTTTGTTTGGTAAGGTATTTAAATTATGAAAAATATCCGTGGCATATATGTGCCCTTGTTTTGTTTATATTTGGTGCTAATATTGTAAATATATAAATTTTCGGCGACAGTGGAGTGGACTTTGAACTATGAACTATACGAAAGCTGCCGCAATGTTGGATCAATCGGACTCTGATTTAGACAAAATCATAGAAATGAAATGTTCACTTATCTTGTACGGTTTTGAAGCCACTGAATGGAATTATCCGGCTCGAAGGACCGAACGTTCGGATGGGAGGCTTTAATCTGAAATGCACTCGATAAGAAAAACATGGAAATACTTTTCGTGGTTTTGCGCGCCGTGCGTTGGTCTTTATTTGGAATGGTAAATTAGAACTAAAGACAAAAAACTTAAAACTAGCTTTCCTGAGCGAATTGGAAGCTCAAAGTCCCAAAGAAGAGGTAGGGAGAGAATGTGTACGGGATCACACTGCCTCCGGAAAATAAGCGCCATTTTGGCGTGAACAGTTTGCTTTTCTTTTGTGGTATATTATTGTCTAATGAAGTATTTTTTTTGATTAGATTTCATTTCAGTCTTGGCTTCTATATAGTCCTTAGGTAACATAGCATGTATTATTTTACTATCATAAACAAGTTCATTCAATGGTTCAGTTATGTCAAGTTGAACTCATTATTATATTTCTTTATTAATAATTATTATAAACTAAAGGTATGTCCAAGAAAAATCATATATGTATATGTGTGAATCGTTCCGCAGCTAACAAACGTCCGCTCTCACTGGCATCTCGAAAGCAACTCCACTCTCTACTACTCTTCTTCTTGACACCCGGCCTCTCCTGACATTCCGGCGTCGTCTTCATTATACTCATATCGGCTCGTCGATATCCAGATTTGGAATAAAGGCACACATTGGCCTCATATTGTCGCTTGACATTACGTTACAAAAGCGTCGTTGAGTAACATTCTTTTGACGTAAACGTTGTTCCGCGATCCAAGATTATGCGAACCGGCTGACTAAATACTGCAAACAACTGCTGAAGTCCTTTAATTACTGGTGTTGTCTTTGTCGTTTGTGTTGCTGCTAAAAACGTATATTTGGTGAATGCGCATACAATTACCAAAATGTGAAGTTTTCCACTTTTGCTCTTTGGGAATGGGCCTATGTGATCCATATTTATTGTACGGAATGGAATAGGTACATGAAGTGACCCTTCAGATTTGCCTTCTTTTACTTTGTTTCTGGTATACAGCACTCTGGGAACGAAGATATGTATAACTTCACATTTTTTATTTTTTTTATTTCTTGGACGTTGATGCACTACGATCAGTACACTAAAGTGGTCCGTATGACACCAAGCACATGCTTGTTTGTGTTAGGTGTTAGTAGGCGCGAAAGATGAAAATATAGAAAAGAAATTCGAGGAAGTAATTACTGGCGTGCTGCCAGATTCTTTGCTTGCATGCCTACTAAGTGGGTTAATATTAAAGTTTTTAGTTTAGGAAGGGTATCTACGTTTGAAATTATTATGTACAAATCGTTATAATTTGCACATAAAACTCTAAAGGGTTCATTCAGTTGAAAGGACGTTCTACAATGGCGCAGCACTAAGGGAATATAGGATCTGGTATTTCTACTCGGTACCTAAAAGTTAAGCTGACCCAATAAGTCTGCACTCTTCACGTCACCGTGGATAAAGTTATAAATAAAGGTAATGTCAAGCATGGTTCTACGGTTAAATAAAGATGGTAAATTAATAAAGAGGAGTCTACTAGAATAGAAGGGTAACCTCTGGTTTGCATCCCGTTTAAACCGCGTAAAGCGAAAAGTAATAAGTTCCTTTGAACCGACTCAATGCGTTTACTGTGGACTCCATACGGACGTACGGGACATTGAATTCTTTCGACCAACGTTTAATGAATCCAAGCACACCTCTGGCTTTATTCACCGTGCATGAAATATGATCAATAAAGTCAAGTTTAGGATCCAGCCGGACACCTAAATCGTCAACTAAAGCAATTCTTTCCAAAGAGCAGCAGTTCAGCGTGTAAGTTGCAAGCTNAAGCTTGGGAGCGACACGAGAGAATGTCATAAGCTTGCATTTAGAGCCGTTTAAGTTTAATAGATTTGCACTGCACCATGTTTGAAAATTGTTAAGATCTGTTTGTAAATCAGACTGGCAAGACACGTCCGTATATTGCACGCAAAGTTTGACGTCGTCCGCATACATAAGTACTCTGGAGTTAGTCAGACCTTTGGGTCGATCGTTAATAAATAATGTAAGCAGCAGAGGATCCAAATGGCTTCCTTGCGGGACGCCAGAAGTAACCCTGAGAACATAAGATAAGGTGTTTTTAAATAGGACCCTTTGCGTCCTGCTATTCAGATAACTTGAGATGCAACTAAGAAGATCAACCGGAAATCCCATTAGATCGAGTTTCCGAACAAGGGGAGAATAGTTGACAGAGTCGAATGCTTTACTGAAATCAGTATAGATTACATCTGTCTGAAAGTTTTTATGGAAGCCCCCTATTATGAAAAAAGTGAACTCCAAAAGTTTAGTAGTCGATGATCTTCGCTTTATAAATCCATGTAGGCATGGAGAAATAATTGATCTACACAGGTGCTGCAAGTGAGGAGCAATGATTTTTTCAAAAAGTTTTGCGATTGCCGGCAACTTAGAGATCCCTCTATAGTTATTGGCATCTGATTTGCTACCTTTTTTGTCTAGAGGAATAACAAATAATTCCTTCCAAATAAGGGGAAAGTGAGAGGTCCATAAGGACAAGGTAAACAATTTTAGAAGGGGATTGCACAGGGCGTCGGCACAATATCTAAGCACACAGCCAGGTATTCCGTCGGGACCAGGCGAATAAACGGGCTTTAAACGGTGAAGATCTGAAAGGATAGAGCTTTCGTTTAAATTAGGACTGAAAATTAAGTTTGACTTGGGCATGATATAAGAATAAGTCCGATTTGACTCGGTGGAACCATTTACTCTAGTGGTTTGAAAAAACTGCGCAAACAGATCGGCAATCGGTCTAATCATTCTATAAGGTAGTATTTTCAAAGGAAAGCAAGGAAGGTTGAGTAATAGGCTTACCTTTGGTGTTAACAAAATTATAAAACTATTTTGGGTCCTCAGAGACCTGGGGCTTACAACGAGTCAAATAATTTTTGTAACACTGCGCGTTCAGCACGGTAAATTTTGACCGAGCAGATAAATAAGAGGAAGGGACAGATTGAGAACCGTTACGTTTATATTTAGAATACAGATTAAATTTTTTGTTTTTAAGGCTTTGTAGATCGGATCAATTAAAATCAGATATGTAGTTATTCGAAGTCCGTCTTGCGAAAGCAGAGGAATTTTTCGGCTGGACGATCAGAAATATTATGTAAATCAGTCCCAATTTCGATAGTTACATCGAAAGTAGGATGATAGGGATCTTCGGCTAGCGTCAGCGGCGCCTCCCTGGCTAAACTAACTCTTGCCGGGTCTGAGACGAAACAGAGATCAAGCAAGCTCTCTAGGGAATTTCATACATGATTGACTTGAGGCAGCGAAATGTCGAGCAACCCAGAAATAAAATCATGCTGTGTGGTGGTAAACAGTGAATTGGAGGAATTGGTTGAGGACCAAATAGCCCCTGGGATATTAAAATCTCGAAGAACTACTAAAGGGTCCCTATCCGAAGGTCGATTGGAAACCATCTAAATTGCGGAAAGATGGTTCCAATAAATAGGAAGTTCCGACATAGGAGGAATGAAAATAGAGCTACCATTAACTGATAGCTTCACGCAAAGGAATTCAACATCTTAATAGTGACTGCGCTTCTTAATAGTGACTGCGTTTAGAGCCCGATAGTCCACGCATAGCCTCCGTTCTCCATTTGCCTTTGTTACCAAAATTGCTGATGTTGCATTCGTTGACTTGCTCCTTTCAATTATCCCATACTTCAGTATGTCTCCAATTATCATGTTCATCATCTCTCGTTGGGCAAACGGGACTTGATAACGCCGCCCCAAGATGGCATCCGTGGTGGATACCTCTATTTCCATCGCCGTCGTTTTGCACCTACCAATATTTGACAAATCTTCGGCAAAACATTCTTTATAGCATATTAACAGATCGCTCACTTGTTCCTGGTGGTCAGGCAACCAGCATTTCCTGATCTTGGCAGATGATATCTCTGCCCACTAGGATATCATATGTTAGCACTTTTTTGGTACCACCTGAATTTGTGTAAATATTTTCTGTTTGCCACATACAAACTCTGCGTCGTTGCACTCCTTCGATTCGACCACCGCTCCTCCAAAGCCATGCAAACGTTTGGGCCTTGGCTGCCGTATTGCTCCATCTGGCACTGCTTCTTCCTTACTGAGCGTGTTATCACTGCCCGTGTCAATGAATGCTTCAAACTTTTGGCCTCCAATCAGAACTGTTTTCATTATTGGCGGATACTCCTTGTTTTAAGACTTATTCACATGAGTCACCATTGACAATGATTTAACCTTGCATTCCATTTCATTATGTCCAATCTTAGAGCATTTCGAACACCGTTCCTTTCGCTGGGGCTCAGGGCATTTTGCCGCCAAGTGACCGAAATTATTGCAACTATAACATTTAATTGCTTTTATCTTACCATAAGCGTCGTTGTTTTGTTTTCCGTTATCGTTGTTGCGTTATATTGTTGCTGCATACTTTGTTAACATTTCAAATTTTCTAACGACTTTAGCAGATCTGAACAAGTGCGTATGTTCATCGCTAATAATGGTTTCGAAAGTTCTTGCGAATTAAGCCCGTTGATAATGTATGAATTTATAGATGGCTCATCGATGCTTGACGGCGTGTCTGATGGCTAACATTGCATAGAAGTATTTGATTAGTAACTGGCTGTATTCACTAAACATGGAAAATCGAGTGTGAATGCCGATTTGAATTCATCAAACGTTCGATATACCGGCTGTGCATCCAGCCATGTTTTTTCGAATCCACGCATCTTATGCTGCACTGCAAACACTGCACAGTGTCACTTGTCCACATAAATACGTTTTTAAGTTGCTCTACCTTTGCGATGAATTGATCCGATGTGGCTCTGCCGAGTTTGTCGGCTCTGCCGATACTCCCTCGTCGCTGGGTTCGGCCCTGCTGCTGGGTTTTGCCGGGCGGGTTTTTTACTATTTTTTTTTTTTATTTCGATTTGAGGCGCAAATAGTTTCTGGACAAATATACATAGGAGGAGGGGGTATGGTAAGCACAGGCATAACTGGAATCCAACACTTCGGTACGGACGCGAAGCAAAGCTTTGCGCGGCAATGTTCCCAGCTAATTCTCCTCCTGCTGTCTTCTTCGCTCCTCGATCCTGAGCTTGGTCATCAACGTGCCGTGAAATTGGACACAGCCTGCCAGTTAACCTCGCTTACCAGCATAGCCAGCACAAGATTATCCACCGAAATGATGGTCCACAGGGCGGCTTCCAGCGAACGTCGATCGTTCGCGAATCTTCCGCACGTGAACAGCACATGCTTGGCAGTATCGTCGGCTTCCAAGTAACACTAGGTGCAGCTACTTCTCTCCTCATAGCCAAATTTTTTTGCAGGTAGCTCCGGAAGCAACCATGCCCGCTTACCGCTAGGTAAAAATTTACCTGTCCGTGCTTTCCCCTCGTCCAGTCCAACAACTTAGGAAGCAGGTGGTGCAAACAGTGACCCTTCGTCGAAGCATCGCAGCGAGCTGCCTTAGTCAAGCACTTCCCAAACAACTCAGCAAAGATGAACTTACGGAGAGAGATTGCCAACCTTAGGGCCTTTTGGGAACATTATCGCAACCTTGATCCTCTTCCCCACTGGTAGCATCTTAGCTTCTGTGACGGGTTCCATCTCTAGGGGCCGGTAATTGCTTGCTTGGACCTTGGACCTATTGATCCTGTAAGCGAAAGGAGGAAGCATTTCCTCTTGCTGAGCTTGATAGCCTCATTGAGTGCCCTGCGGCACTGCTGGAACGCTGCTCGCTTCTCGAGCCGTGCGGCCGCTGCTCTTATGCAGCGCTTTCTAATATTCCCAAATTCATAGGTCCACCAGAATACCGGATCTCGATGTCTGAAGTGGGCAATCCTGGAGGGTATGCATTCCTCGTAGGCTGCTTGCAGTTGGCCCATCAATAGGGCTGCCTTAAAATGCGCGATGCCCGACGCTTCCATGCACTCCATCCGAGACGCGAAAGTCCGGGTGTCGAGCAGGTCTACTCTGAAGCTATATGTGGCGAACTAGGGGCATCCAGCGTGGTCAAAATTGCCACGTGATCGCTGACTGCATAAACGTCGCTGAGCATCCACGATCACTGGCCAGCTCTATAGCAGCTCGCGAAGGTGAGGTCCACCGGCGCTCGCCCGGCTGTAGGTGTGGTTTGCCCAACATTGAGGAGAGCCACGTCCTGGGCTGTCACCGACTACAGGAGGGCTCTGCCACGGGCATTAGTGCTGGCACTGCCGCAGTCGACCGCCAAGGCATTAAAATCGCTCACAATCAACCCCGGGTATCGACCTCTCGCGTCCACTGAGAGTCTGTCTAGAATGGCTACAAACTCGGCTAGCAGTAGGCTTGGAGCAAGGTAGACGCTGTACATGAAACCTCTGTCCGAGAGGACATCTGACAGGTGCGCAACTGCACGCCTACAGGGCAGCCCTGCAGGAGCCGTCCGTGACCCATTGAGGCCCTGTCCACTTAATATTCCAAGGTCGGCTTCGCATTCTCGGACCGGAGGCTCTATCTCCTTAATCTGACAGGTCGTCCAGCCAACCTAGCTTATTAAGAGCTGTTGCTGCGCCGGCCGAGACCGAAAAGGTTGCAACCTGGCTACCACTAGAAAGGGCGTGGATTGACTTCACAGTAACCGATCTCAACGGGAGGTCCGCCTGTTTAGTCAGCGCTTCCTCCAGTTTCTCTTTCGAGACTAGCTTATCCAAGTCCTGGATGAAGAATGTCGGCTGCGGAGTCACTTGCTCGTATCGATCACTGCTCCTTTGCCCAGGAGTTCGCCTTTCGCCTATGTGTTGGCTCTGCCGGTGTCTCTGGCTCTGCCGCTATGTATGGTTTCTACGGGTGTCTCTGGCTCTGCCGCTATGTAAGGGCTCTGCCGGTGTGTCGGATCTGCCGCTGTGCTCTGGCTCTGCCGCTACTAAAGGCTCTGCCGAGTGTTGGCCTCTGCCGATCCCCCTCGATTTTTTTTTTGTGTATTCGAGCTTTATTTTCACTATGTGCTAGGGCCTTATACTACATATAGTTAACATAAAACATAAAAAACAACTATGATAGGACGGAAGAATAGACGGAATAGACTATAGACTAAGGGTTCCACGCTGTGCGGTACCGCCGCCTGGCATTGCTACTACTCGGCCCTACTCCGCCTGCTCTTTCCGTCCTCTCTCCAGGGTCCTAAGCGTCTTCAAGACGTGCGCGGCAAAGGTGGCTACCGCGCTCCACATTCCCTGGTCCCTCATCATTGTCGGCACCCTGCCTCTGACGGAGTGTGTCCATCGGCCCTTAGAAGAGGAGTCCCATCTGGACTGCTAGCTCTCTATGCTTCTCCTCCTAGCATCAACTTTGAGCTCGGCTCTCGACCGCTGCTGCGCTGCCGCCCTGTCCCGCAATGTTGAAAAGATCTCGCTTTTTTCTCGTACAAGCTCGGTGAGCGGAACTAGACCCGCGATGACCAGCGCCGCATCTTCCGAGATGGTCCGGAACGCGCACGCTTTCCTGATGGCACACAGCCTGTATGCTGCCTTCTCCCCTCGCATGTTGCTTTTCACCTTGGTGGCTTTCGACCTTACAGGCGCTGCATACAGGATTTTCGAGGTCACAACCGAGGTCAGTAATATCCTTGTCACCAGCTTCGGGCTTCTCGTGTTCGGCAGCATTCTTGAAAGTGCACCTGCAGTCCCGCTGGCCTTCTTGTGGACGTACTCCAGGTGCTCCTTAAATGTCTGGCGCGTGTCAATAAGGACTCCACTGGGACTGGACTGTTGTCCCTCCGACCAACACGCTTGCTGACTCCACCACCTTCCCGCTCGATATCAGGCCGCCAATTGTAGCCCAGCGACTTCCAGCCACGACTCCACGGCTTGGATGGCCGCGTTGGCGCGGGGCTCCACTGACGCGAGCTCCTTCGTAACCGCCACTATGGCGATTTCGTCGGCAAAGCCTACCAAGCTAGTGCTGGTTGGCATTGGCAGCCTTAGAACTCCATCGTACATGGCGTTTCAGAGCAGGGGTCCCAAAACGGAGCCCTGCGGAACTCCGGCTGAGACTTTCTATGCTCTGGAACTCATACTAGTGTCCAGCGTGAGTACCCTATTGCTAAATAGCCGTGAGCTATATTCAGCAGATACCCCTGGATATTAAAGCTCCTCAGGGACTCCAGCGTTCGTGTCGAGTCTGTCGAGTTGAATGCATTCCTGATGTCCAGGGTAACAACCAGACAGTAGGACTTTGTTCCTCCTTTCCACCTGGATCCTGCAATCGCTTCTTCTGCCACCTTGACGACCCTCGCGATGACGTCGAGCGTGAACTTCCCCTTCGTTAAGCCATACTGCTCCGGAGAGAGTCCACCAGCCACCTCTATCGCTCCGCTCATCCTGGTCGAGATCAGCTTCTCGAAGAACTTCCCAATTGTGTCAAGGAGGCAGATCGGCCTGTAGGACGATGCCTCTCCTGGTGGCTTGCCAGGCCTGGACAGCAGCTTTTGCCTCTTCCACCTGTCAGGGAACATCCCCTCCAGCAGGCACTTGTTAAATAAGCCGGCTATTTCAGTCGGCAGCAGCGAAAGGGTAAGTTTTAATGCCCCGTTTGGGATCGCATCTGGTCCCGGTGGTCTCTTGGGCTTTAGATTCGTTCCGTCCTGGAGAACCTCTGTTTCCGTGACCCAGTGAATGTCGCCTGGCTCCGTACGGGGGAAATTGGCGACTTGTCGTCCGCACGGGAACAGGGCACTGACTATTTCCTCTAGGGCTTCCAGGTCAGGTGGGGCTTTGCCTCTTTACAACCAACTTGTAGGCTCCACCTCAAGAGTCGCCATCTTCATCATCGCACAGCTTAAGGAAGCATTCCCGCTTGCTGTTTTTGATGGTAGTTTTCAGCGCCTTTAATGCCGCCTTGTAGTGTTCGCTGCATGCGGAGAAGCGCGGAGTGCTGAAGCGGCCTCCTATTGCGGTGACAAGTTCGGCGCAGGTCTGCGATCTTCCCGCTCCGGGAAGTGGTGCTGCCGAAACGTCCTCCTTTGCGGCATGCTATGGCTGCAGGCCCCTTCCACCGCTGCCGCCAGCTTGTTGGCCATCGCGTTTGCCCCGTCATCCTCGTCGTCCACGAAACCCTCAAGGGCCTGAGCGAAGTCATGCGGCCTAAAGGTGTCCTGCCGGAACGCCATCCTGGCCACGGGCAGGGCGCCTCTCCGCCGGCCTGCTATGCCTATCGAGCACTCGATGGCCTCGTGGTCGCTGCTAGTGTAGGCCTCGCTGATTCTCCATCTTGCGTGGCGAGCCAGCGCACTACTGGCAAAGGTTAGGTCCGCTGACCCCGCGCCTGCCCTGCTAAAGGTCTGCAGGGAGCTTTCGTTCAAAAGGACAACATCCAGGGAAGCAAAGGCCTCCAAGACCGCTCGGCCTCTGGCATTGGTCTGGGGGGACCCCCATTCCATGGCCCAGGCGTTGAAGTCGCCACCGACCACCACGTCGCACTTACCTTGCAGGTCGCTGCGTAGCTCGTCCAGAATCCAACGAGAGGCTGGGTGCCAGGTAGCAGCTGTACACCCAGTATCCGCCAACACATACTCGGATGAATCCTTCGGCCGACTTTATGTCCCGCATCTCAAGTGCCTCCAGCCCGCAGAGCCACAGGGCCGCCCTGCCAGAACTGTCCGGTTCCCAGTCGCAACTGCTGCAACCTCCGAGCCGAGCTCGCGTACCGTCTGTGTCAGGAGATCCTGCGCGGCTCTGCAGTGATTCAGGTTTAGCTGAATCAACTGCATTTCGGCCTGCGGTTTAACGTTCCCACTGCTTGCGGCTGGACAGCTTCTACCGCCCGACCAGTGCCTCGTCTACATCCTGCCTGCCGCAGAGCAGACGAAGCATGATGCCTCCCTTCTGCACGTGGCTGCCTTGTGCCCCGGCTCGCCGCATTTGATGCAGCACCCACTCCTATCCACAGGACGATTGTAATGGATTGCGATGTGCCCCAGTTCCAGGCATCTAAAGCACCTCGGTGGGCCCTGTCTCTCCCAGATCCTGCAGATGGTCCACCCGATACGGACTTCTCCGCGTTGTAGCCTTGGCAGCCTTGGCAAAGGGGACGGCCAAAGGGGACGGACCCGCGGCGCATCCTACGAATCTTGATCCGTTCCTGCTCAATGCTGAATTGGCCCGCAATGGCTGCGCAGACCTCCTCCTTCGTTGTGATGGAGTCGATGTTACGCAACTCCAGGACGAGCACCTTTGACTCTTCTGTCGTGGTATGCATTGACGCTGCGTCACCGAGCACCTTCTCGATGCACTCCTTCCTGGCCTCAGGGCTCTCAGTGCTGCCTTTGGCCACTTCCAGTAGCAGGTTGCCATTGGTGGTGCGGCGAACCTTGGAGACACAGCTGCCCAGTTCAGACAGTTGTTTGTCGTCCCAACTAGTCACCATAGCGAGCACTTCGCTATAGGACTTGCGGACACGCGCCTGCACTATGACGGCGTCGGGGCGTGTGCGATGCGCCTTTTCCTTGGTTTTTTCGCGACCAATTGCCAGTCATATTCGGGGATAGCGCGACCCTCGGGATTCCGGGCGGTTGTGTGTGACGCCTTGGCTTCTCGCGCTGCCAAACCGGGTTTCGTGCGAGGTTTCTTGGGCGCTTTTGTGCCTTTCTACCGCGGAATGCGAGTTGGAGTTGTAGTTGGAGGGGCCTCCCTGCTCGAGCTGCTGGCTAAGCCTCCGCCATGGCTCCGTTTGAGCTGCAGCTTTTTTTCTGCCGCCGTCATCCTTAGCGGTCACCGTGCTCGCCTGGAGGATGCATGAATAGAGAGCAGTCATCTTCGCGAATATCTCCCTCGTGGCGATGGTAATGTGGTGCGAGGACTTGACCATAATTTTTATAGACACCTCCTGCAGCAGGTTCCCCAGCTGATGGAGATCCTGCAGACAAGCTGCCTCCCGGGATGCCCTGCTCTTCTATGCTGGCGTTCTCTGTGAACTAGCCGGGCTAGCCGGGTCTCGCGACCTTTTGGGTGTCGGCGCTGTGCCTACACCCTTGGTCAGCCCATCTTATTGGGATCCGTACATTGGTGGTGATCGAGAGAGCTTATTGGTCTTCTTGAACACCGCTGCATCATCCTCCTTCCGCTTATGGCACGACGACCTCGCTAGCGCCGAACCGCTCTCGAAGGGGTTACCATCGTCCATGGCCGGCCTAACGGCCTGCACAGGGTTCCCGCGCTGGGCAGAATTCCCCCCTGGCTCTATGGCGGGGGTTATACCGCCCCTTCTCGGTCCCCGACGTCCCTTTTTCGGGACACCGACTAAGCGGGAGATCGAAAATTGGTCGGGTCCGTGAACTTTCCCCGCTTGCAGCCGCCCACGGCCTTGGAAATGCAGGTGCTAATTTTAATTAGATTTAAATCACACTGCGGCGTGAAAGCTTATCTACTCGCGTTTTACAACACTTTGAAAGTTCTGCTGTTAAGCGCGGCTGTTGGAAAGCTCCGTTCGCTGACGTTGTACAACACTGAGATCCAGTTGCAATCAGCTGTGTTTACGTTATCAAGAACGCGGGAAAGTGGCTTGTGGTAGGTGGACAGGAAAAGGAGAAATGTGAAGAGTGAGTGTAAGGGCGAAAGGCGTTTATAGGGAGAAAGAGTTCCCCCCTCCCCTTGCCTTAAGTCCCCTGAGGTGGAGCAAGTGTATAGGCCTTGGGCGACCGGGGAGTCTGCCGGGGCCGATCCAGGGTCAATGCAGGTACGTACCAGCGACCCGAGGGTCTCACACTGAACTGAACTCAACTGTTGTTTAATTGCAGCCTCACTTAAACGCTCAAACCGCCTTTTTTTTTTTTTTTTTTTTT
>VNJU01005473.1:0-16408 GCA_008042675.1 Drosophila seguyi | reverse complement strand
TCCGTGCAACAACCCAACTCACCAACCACCTTAAGCTAGTCGAGAAGTGGCTTTCTGATTGGCGTATTAAAATAAATGAACAAAAGTGTAAACACAACGTTTACTCTAAACAGAGAAACTTGCCCTCCGCTCTGCCTGAATAGCACGCAGATTCCCCAAGTTAATGATGTAACGTATCTCGGCATCCACCTCGACAGACGTCTAACTTGGCGTAGACATATTGAATGCAAGAAACTACACCTAAAACTGAAAGCCAGCAGCCTTCACTGGATTATAAACTCCCGATCGCCCTTGTGTCTGGACTACAAGGTTCTGCTCTACAACACCACTCTTAAGCCAATCTGGACCTATAGCTCCCAGCTTTGGGGAAACGCGAGCAGAACCAACATAGACATCATACAGCGCGCTCATTCAAAAATCCTGCGTACTATCACTGGGGCACCATGGTATATTCGTAACCAAAACATCCAAAGGGATGTCGGCATTCTCGCAGTAAAAGATGAAATAGACAAGCAAAAAGCATCCTACAATGTAGAACTCTGTGCCCACCCAAATCCACTCGCAAGGGTCTTGACTCGGGTTTCCAACCGAACCCGCCTGCAACGTACTGATCTTCCAACCCAGCCATATTTTGTCAGGGCCATTTATACTGTTACAGTCTATATGACTGCTAGTTAGGTTATAATATAAGATTTGATACACTTATTGTTAGACTCGAAAACGAGAAGATTCAATAAATAAATGCAAATCCAAAAAAAAAAAAAAAAAAAAGTTATTTTTAAGCAACCCACTGACACCATTCGTACTACTTGCTCCTATAGTTGATTCAATAATTTTGCTAAGTATTCCCTCAAAGTGGAGAAAACTCTCACATGGCAAGACATACAAACCCTGGTTCTAAATTGTAATACGGACTTCATCATTTGCCTTGAATTTTTGTTGACATGGATAATAAGTATGATATTCTTTTTTAACAATACTTTCATCATTAGTGGGTTTTTCTTGAACATAAAAAATGTCATTCATTTGAATATTAATTGATAAGCTTTATTTATTTAATATTAAAACCCAATGATTTTAGAATCAATTTACTTTTTTGTATGTAAAAGCAGGACGATTAATTCTAGTCCCACAAGATGATGCGGATGATGAAGATGATGACGATGCTTTCACTTCGTCTTTAGTTTTGATAATTTTATCAAAGGAGCGATGTGACAAGTTTTTATTGTAAACTGATACAGTTTTTCCACGCAAATTAACCAAATCTCCGTCCTGATCAGTTATCCGTATTTCGGGCATTATTTCTCTGGTGTTGACAGGTAAATAAATCAAATTTCTTAGTGTAATGTTCAATTTATATCCAGGCGGTACATTTATTCCAAATTCATGAAGCACATGATTTGGTCTATTCCCCACATATGATCCACTAATTATGTTACATTCCAATCTAACAGAATTTATTTTTAAAATATTTACAGGATTATCCGAGATATAAACTTCATTATCATGTGGTCTTTATTTTCGTTTATTAATTCCAAATGACCGACCAATTGATCGTTTACGATTGAAATATACCGTCTCATTTTTGGTAAAAACTTGAACTTGTAAAGTGTTGGTGTTACATTCAATTTTTATGCTATCATGAAGGTCATACGCCTTCAGTTTATTAATAATATATTTTATAATTTCATCAAACTCATATTTCTATTACTTTATCCCCAATTTGAAATATATTATTAACCTTGTCCACGTTCGGGATAAAGTTGAAAGTATAAAAATCAACTAAAGCGCATTCATAGTTACGTTTTAATTCAATTTGTGGAAAAAAGTTTTCGGTTAGTACAGATGTATTTCCATTTAAAGCAATTGTTAGTGATGTAGTCATTTTGAAGTTTGATTCTCAATAGTTTCTTTTTTTATTAATCTCAATATACTTATAATATTATTTATTCGAGTACAATAAATTGATCAAATCCTTTTCTATACCGCCCAGTTTTCATATCATCGTCCATTTAGATTACTTAAAACCCAAATCTATTCTCCCAACACTTTCTTGATATATCCCTAAATGAATCAAAGGTCATATCAGTGGACACATGATCGCGATGTATTCGACGCATGTTTAACTCATCTTGCTTAAGCACTATAATAAAGTTTGCATTATCTCGAATTAAATGTTTTGGCACGTGGGTGTAGGTCTGCGTTAAATAGAATGAATCGACATTCCGGTGTCGTCTATTGAGAAAAAGCTTCGTATTTGATTTTGACTTTCTTTGGCGACATCATCAAAGATCATAATAAAATTATTTTTGGTTTCTTGTGGTGATAAAACGCTCTCGTTCGATGAAAATGTGTAATATCCCATTCCTCGTATGGGTGTGAGAAGTTTTTCCAAACACTCATATTTAGGTTGATACAAACTCTTTGAAAATATATAAATATTTTCAAATTTTAATCCATTTGGGCTTTCAATAAGACTTATCATAGCATTAGTTCTTCCACAATTGGACGGTCCAACAATTAAAGATCTAATTGAGTTTGGTAACAAACACCTATGACGTAGATGTATACTCTTACCATCACCAAAAACCTTCAATATTTCTGACTGGGATGCTTTTAATTTGTGTTAATAAACGCATGTTTAAGAGAAAATTACTTCATTCAAGGACAATCAATCGTTAATTGAGGTTGATATAAAATAGGAAAACATTTTTATAATGTATTCAGTCATAACCAAAAGCTCAAACAGGGTACTGGTCTTATAAATAATTTAATAAACACCTTACCCTTTGAGGCCCATATACCAGGATACAATTACTGTGGACCTGGTACAAAGCTAGAAAAACGATTAGCTCGCGGTGACCGAGGTATAAACCCGTTGGACGAAGCTTGTCGCATCCACGATTTGGCTTATTTGAATACCAACGACTTGGGTGAACCTAATGAAGCAGACTCGGTTTTAATTGACAGGGCTTGGGAACGTGTAAAAGCGGAATATTGTAGTAGTGAGAGGGCTACAGCATATTTTGTCACAAACATGATGAAGATAAAGAAAAAATTTGGTATGGGAACAAAGCAGCAGAAAAAGAAAGCATTAAAAATTATTTTCTAATTCAATGGGGTGTAAGAAGAATGTGGTTTTTCTCCGGGTCATAGCAATCCCAAAAGTTGGAGGTTTTTTACCACTGGTCCCTATTTTAACAGCCCTTAGTGCTGTGGGTAGTTTGGCTTCAGGTAGGACTGCAATTGTTAAATCTATTAATAATTCAAAGATGGCCAGGGCACAACTTGAGGAAAATCAGAGACACAACAGAAAAATGGAATCGGTAGCGTTGGGGGAGGTACTGTATTTGCAACCTTACAGAAAAGGTTATGGTATTTCATTTTCAAAAAATAATAAAATGAAAAAACGCAACCAAAAAAACTTCTGAATCAGCTACCCAAAAGAGCATTATCCAATTTTGATATATTAAAGTTTGCATTTAAAAATATTAAAAATTTTTGATGAGTTTACATGAAGGACGAGATTCCCGAAATTCCACATTATTCCGAGTGTGGAATAATAAATTTAGCAGACTCAACATCAGACGGGACGCACTGGGTGGTGTATTACAAGAAAAGACCAGACTCGTATTACTTCGACAGTTTTGGAAATTTACAACCGCCATTAGAAGTAATTAGATATTTAGGAAAAAATATTAGATATAATTACCATCGTTTCCAAAAATTTGGTACTTTTAACTGCGGGCATTTATGCCTCAAAATTTAACTAGACTGCAATTCATAGGATCTTCTTTCGAACATTCACTTAACATGAAGTGGAGAATTTGAATTAGTGGGGGTGGGGAATGAGCTCCTTGTGGGTATAAAATCAGGCTCATCGTCTAGGAAAAATTCATTCAGCGCCACCAGCTTCGACGAGGAACAACATCATCAGCAACTAAGCCACCATTGACATAAAATACACAACCATCATTATGCAGCAGTATAACAACTCCAACTCCACCAGCTCTACCAGCTCGACGATCATCTCTGGCACCAGCTCTACCAGCTCCAACTCCTCCTTCCTCCTGGTGTCACACAGGAAGACGTTGATTCCCTTTTGAGGGACATCGAGGCGGACCCGCTGATGCTTGCCCTTAACTCTTGTAGGGTTAAGCGCAAGCTCAGCTACAATAAATTGCCAACACGTATGGCATTTGATATTTTTTCAGCAAAACGCGTGACTGGCAAGTTCGGTAGCAATATTATGCTTAAACTTGCCAACTTCGTTGTTTACCTCCCTGATAGGTTTAACATCGATGATAATTTGCTTCATCTCTTTTCATCGCAAAATTACCCGATTCTTAAAAGTGATGATGGTAATGCGCGTGTAGATTTAAAATCAAATATTATTATTAATTAAGAATTTAAATAAATCAAAAATAATAATAATAAATAAATGAACATACAAAAACAAAAATTTTAAAAATTTTTTAATGGGAAACGGGACTTGGGAAAATTCTTTTTCAGCCGTTACTTTTACAGCCAAAATATTAAAAAAAAAAGAAAATTTTTTTAATAAATAAATAAATATAAAAAATAAAAATGTAGAAATTTTTTATTGGGAAAAGGGACTTGGGAAAATTCTTCTTTTCAGCATCTATTTTTTTAGACAAAGTATCTGATTATCAGACCTGTTAGGAGCTGATACCAGGCCTGTTTATCCGATCAGGTCTGATTATCAGACCTATTAGGAGCTGATACCAGGCCTATTTATCCGATCAGGTCTGATTATCAGACCTATGGGGAGCTGATACCAGGCCTATTTATCCGATCAGGTCTGATTATCAGACCTATTTGGATCTTATATCAGGTCTGTTTATCTGATCAGGTCGATTATCAGACCTATTAGGAGCTGATATCAAATCTGTTTATCTGATCTGGTCTGATTATCAGACCTATTAGGATCTGATATCAGGTCTATTTATCTGATCAGCTATATATTCTAGTGATTAATAGATTATTTCGCAGTGCATCCACAGCCCTGAGAGTGAAATAACCAAAGTCGATTCGTTCATTTAAAATAATTAAAAGTTTCCTCAGAATGAATGAACAAATGTTGTCCCAATTGAACAAAACTCTTAATGCTTTAAAAAAGAAAATTTAAAACAATTTAAAACTCAAAGTATTATGGACTTGGAGGTAAAATTTAAACTAATAACTGAACCACTAAATGAAATTGCTAATACGAATAAGAAATTATATAGCAATGAACAGAAAGACAAACAAAATTATAAAAAGAAACTTACGTATTATACTGCAACTAACAAAAATTAAAACACCTAAATATGATGAATAGAAATCATTGGATGATGATTATGAAAATATTCTTAATAATGATGAGAGTGATAATGATCAATTTTACTCACAACCAGCTATGGATAATGATTCATCATTCTTACCACCAGATCATCAATTGCCTGTATTATCATCACCTGCATTATCAAACCAAGCGCCTGCTCACACATCAAGTGTATTATCAACTCACCCCTCACCCCACACATCTCCAGCTTTGCTTGAAGAGGGTTCAAAAAATTTAAATTTTAGTGAACTAGCACGGGAACACATTTTGGATAAGACATATGGACCATACAAAAATGAAACTGGTCAATTAATGTTGGGACATTGAATAATACAATTGAATTTGATTACGGAGAAAATTTTCGGCTCACTACCGGATTATATTCTTTAATATTTCATCATCTTCCAAAAAATTACACTACAGATGATTTGAATGCATACAGAGATATTTTACTAAAAACTAATGTGTATCGAAGAAATTTCCAACCAAATGGACAAGTGAAAGGAACGAGAGCATTAAAATATTCTCGAATTATTAAACCACTTTTAGCTAAATTAGACGTCCCCGAGTCTACGCCCAAACGCAAAACAGATGTTGTAACTGGGTCTGGTTTCATGACGGTTGACAGAAATAAGCCAAATTATGTATACTGGGACGATCCAAATGAGTTAGTGGAACGATTTCATCTATTAATAGCCTTGGATACAGCGGGAAATTTATCTCATTCGAATGAGATGACTTCAATAATTTCTGAACTGAGAAAGGCTAAAATTCTTTTCTATTTTAGTATATATATATGAGTCAATATCCAAATAAGAATATAATCATCATGTCCCTTGACAAGTTTGGACGTTATATACATGAAAAGCAGAACACTAATAATTTTAAACGATATGAGAAAACCGTAACAGGACTCTATCTTGACACAGATGGGAATTTCAGCATTCAACAAAGGCGTATACAAAATGGAGGTTTTCCAAAGGAGAATGCAGACTTCGCCATCAAAGAATACGTTTACACTGCTATAAATCAGTTGACAGAATCCCTAACATCATTAATTGTAAAATATCTAACAGAATTTGGACAAAGTTTTGAGGCGGTCGAGGCGATTAATACTAACACAGATGGGAATTTTTCCATTCAACGTATAAAAAATGGTGGGGCTCACAAAGAAAGTGATGATATAGTTAGCAAGGCTTATGTAGACAAGTGTATCAAGGGGTTGAGAGGCATGATTATTTCTCATCAACAAGAATTAATTGTTAGTATACCCGATGTCAAAACTGCTGATATTGAAGATCGATTAGGCAGACTTGAGGTATTTGTCTCAAGTATTTTTGAAAAAATAAAATATTCTATCTGTCTAATAATGAGTAGGCGTGATATCATTAATGAAATACATGCTCCGGCACGCAAACATTTTCCCCGCGCCGGGTTATTACAAAGGGGATAAATTGTTTATTGCAGGCTGACTTGGTGGAAATGGGAAAATACTCTCCCTCAAATAATGGATATCGCTACCTGCTAACAGTAATTGACACATTTTCCAAATTTTCGGGGGGTGAAGCACTTAAGTCGAAGACTGGAAATACGGCAAAGAATTTTTTAACACACAATTTAAGTCTGTAATGAATCGGTATGAAATAAATGACTATTAAACGTTTAGTACTTGAAAGGGTTCAATTATTGAACGGTTCAACAGGACTTTAAGGGAACTCATGTGGAAGGAGTTTTCTTACAATGGAACCTATAAATGGGTTGATATGTATAGGAGATTAATTGAATTTTACAACAGCAAAAAACACAGGACTATAAAAATGGCACCTAACGATGTGGCAACTACCAATGAAAAACATATCTTGAAAACGGTATACAACAATATTAAAATGTTTGCGGGTAGCAAACTAAAAATTGGTGATTATGTTCGCATTTCGAAATATAAGGGAGTATTTGAGAAATTGTGCACACCTAATGGAATGTTGCAAATTTTCGATTTACAAAGTTCAAAATACACATCCAACTACATATTTGTCGGAAGAATTAAATGGGAATCCTGTTAAGGGTTTTATAAGGAAGAACTGAAGAAAACCCGATTTCCACATACCTACCTAGTTGAGAAGGTACTTTAAAGGAAAGGAAAAAGATCCCTTGTTCGTTGGTTAGGTTTTCCTAAAAGTGATGACAGTTGGATAGATAACTCTGAAATGTTGTAATGAAATAAGCACACAAGCAATTTTTGTTTTTATTTGTTTCTTAATTATTATTTTTTGTATATATATATTTATTTTACACAGTTTTAATTTTAGATATAAACTATTTGTTAATCTGAGAATCGAAATGTTGAATAAATTATTATTATTATTTTTATGTACATTCGTTATATTTACAAATTTTTGACTATATTTTTAAATTACAAAGTCTGGATTCTCCATTTTAGCCATTTTAATATAATGCCAAACTAAATCTCGTTCATAATTGTCGAGCGCACTTTTATTTTCATTTAATTTTCTTTTAAGATAATATTTCTTTTCTTCGCTAAGTAGAGATTCATTTGAGATAAGTACATTAGGCCAACCCATCGAGGTTCTTTGTCTTATAATGCCCTATCGCAAATGTCGTAATCCCATCTTGACAAATAATTCTTTTGTCATCTTTATTGTCTAATGTTATTTTAGAAATTTTATATTTATTTATTTTTTGCCCCCTAGACCTAAAAAGATACATACTGTCACTTTCTTGTTGTCCTGTGAACAAACAATTTTTGTAATTGTTGAATGTACTTTTTTGTAAGCAGCTTCTCTTTACACCCATGTTTTTCTTTACACACTTTTCCGGCTGGCTACCTGTACTCGCTTTTGTATACGCATACATTTTTGAGCGAAGACCCACAAACTCTCGCATAGACCTTCCCAAGAGCTCGTCCTTAAGGAACCGTAATTTCTTTTTGTTACACTGCTAAAAATTGAATTGTCTAGCAAGTGTATCTGGATATTCAGATGTGTCAAATTTTGAAGTAATATCCTTTCGAATATCTATATACAGATCTTCTGTTTTAATAGAATATATGAATGAATTTGTATCCATATAATTTAATTTAAGTGTACTTTGGAATTTGGGTTTCATGTATGAATAATGGAAATCATACATCTTCCATTTTGATAGCTCCAACACTACGAAGCCCAAGTATGTTGGTTTATCACAAACGTTATGCAATCTATTCATTTGGATTGCATACATCTTTTCAGTGAACTTTGTTGCACTGTGAAAATTCGATCTTGCTATCAAGTCAGTCGCACATAATCTGGGGCACCCACCTTGTGGACCCACAGGTGGGGCTTTCCATTCTGTAACTAAGCGTATATCTTTGCGCTTTAAGCTGTTCTCAATTGTCTTCCCGTACACACTGGTACTTAAAAGCTTAAAAAAGTCTTTTTCAAAATTACTTTTAACCCTAGTCCTTTGTTCAGTGTTTATGTCAATGTATTTCTTAAGCCATGGTTTTTGCTTAAATTTAAGGATGGAATGTATTTTTTTTAACTCCAATCGATTCTTAACAGCCTGTTGTAAAACTTTATAGTGTATGATATATTTATTTTTATCACACAAATCTGCAATTAGTTTTGGAATTTTGGAATTTTTTGAAGCGAGTCTGTTTGCCGGGCAAAAAGGTCATTATGTAAATCATGAAGGGAGTATGGGTATTTCAAATCTACCTCTAGAATATACCCATACTCACTAGATTCAGAAACATTTAAAACCCGCATAAGACAGGGCTTCAGACATTGCCAATCCGTATAAACTATTTGCGTCCACATACATTAAGTACTCTTCAAGGTATTTGTGGTTTGCTTTCGTGTATCTATGACTACTTAGAATTAAGGCCCCTCGAACTCCAGACTGAATAAATGTTATCATATCAACATCTGTCAGCAATTCGAATGATATCTCCGTTGTTTTTAACATCGCGTCCCGGGGCAGGCCAGGCGTCGTGTAGTAGTTCGCCGCATCCAACTGATATATGGATGAACAAATAGCCCTAAAGTTTTTAAAAACGTCTGTGAGCAATAAAACGTCTGTTTTAACATATGACTCCATGTAATCTTTAAGTGTTTGACACTTGAAGTGGTTCCAAACCTGAACTGCATGGAGATAATCAGTTTCACATCATTCTGTGTCTGTTAATTGGCTATAGAACGCAGACCTTGGTGGGAGACAAGTTTCTCTCAACTTGTCTTCGGAATCTAAGTATTCATAGGGGAATACTCCTTTCCTACGAAGTAAATTCAAATCTGATATGTTTGGAAATTGATTTCGAAGAAGAAGAAGAAGAAGGGTGTCTAAGCTAGAGGGCATGGAACGAATAGTATCTAAAAATCTAATTTCGAAGTTTTTTTCCTACATTAATATATATTTTGATATTGAAATATATAATTCTTTATTTATAGGAATTATTTTGATGTCACTCTCTATTTCCCCAAGATCTTTCACAAATAAGTGGGCATCATATTTTGATAGATTGTGAAAGAAAACGGGGATGAAATCTTCTGTGCTATATTTTAGGTTTCAATCGGAATGTGCTGCACCACGATATTCTCCCCTTTAATGACAGTGATCTCTCACTCTGTCATTTCCTAAAATTTTTTTGCAAATATGACAGTTTAGAGCCTCATCAAAATCATAAGAGTCCTGATGAGTCATTTGGATGGGAACTACATGAGTCATGTAATTTTCAAAAATAGCAGACAAATCGGAAGTAATACTATCTACAAAAGTGCGCCCGACATTTATGCCTGTCTTTGTTACATATTTATCAAGTGTTGAGTCAAAAGAACACTTGATATAATATGCAAAGGCTATTGGTTTGTGCTTATTTACTATTTTTGTTTTTTTCACTTACATCTATCGAAGTAGGTTCGAGTATGCACTCGAAGTCAGCATACACTGCAAAGGGGGCCTCCAGCTGACGATGAATATTTTTGAAATTGAGTTCAGTTTCCACTTCCTTCGGTGGCTGGCTCACTAGGTTGGTGCACCTTTCCGCATGACGCATATCCTTTTCCTCACTCGATGAGTAGGAAAGACATTTGTTGCAGAATCAACGTCTATCTCCACTTTTTCCCAATTGAGATGACAAAAGGCTGTAATAAAAAAGACAGGAAAAATGTAATAAATGTAATAAATAAATTTTAATTTTTAATTATATTTATTTATTTTTATTTTTATTTTTTTTTGTTTTATCTGTTTTTGTGTTTATTTCTTTGACTTTTATAGATATATGATAGATGCTTATCCGGAAATATTTTTAATCCATACATAATATCCATGTTAACTGGTGGATGTTGATGTGATACGTCTTCTCCGTTCCATTTGAGAAAAGAGGACCGAAAACTTGATACTTTTCCTCATCACATCCAAACACATTAATGCTTATCTCTTGATTTTTCTCCACGAAATCATTAATTTTTTTCACGTGCCTTGGAAACGATAATACAGTAAAGTCGAGTGTTATTTTTTCAGTGATGATGGTTGGGGAAGTTATATCTACTCCATAGGCATTGCAGCGTTCCCCTTTCTATTTTTGGATGAGTGCTGACACCATTGCCCACTTCAAACAGTAAACATCATTGTTTTGTACATTGATGCATGCTCGCCGGTTTTTTAGGGATTCAGGTAGTTCGAAATACTCTGATCCTTTTAGAGGGACACACTTAAGTATGTTCAGCTCGAATCGAATAATTTTTGTAAGTGTCCACCCAGAGAAGCTCTCTTGGAACTCATCCATTTTGGTAATTATCTCGTTTGTGTGGGAATCGTATAAGTCGATTAAATTTGTCCCAATCGTAGCCAGACTCATCTTACTCTGGAACGATTTTATTTCGAGAAGTATTTCCTCATCCTTCATCAAAATATACTCCCCAAATATGTCAAAATTTATCTTTGAGGAAGTATGGAAGGATAGCACTCTTTCAATATGAGGTCTGGGTGAACGTGCGTCCCAGGATCGATGGGATGCGCCCGGTTCAATTACACCCGGATGCGCCCGGCTCAATCAAACCCCTCATCCCTTTTTGGAGAGGATTCTTGGTGAACGCACACGTGCAGCCCAGGATCGTGGTGGCGCAGGATCGCTCCCGTCTGCGGCGCGCCTCTTTTCAATTGCACCCCGTCCCTTTTTAAGGGTCGTGGGTGAACGTGTACATGTCGCTCGTGGATAAACATGCACGTGGGAACCCTTGAACACTTGTGACTCAAGTACCCTTTTACATCTCGCGACCGTAATTTATTTCATCTTTATTACCCCCTCTGTTGACAGGTTGACATCTAACCCTAATTAATTGCATTTTTATTGCTTCATTTTTGACAGCTAACCCATTAGTTGCATTGTTATTACCCCTTTTGACGACATCAAAGGTCCCGAAACCCGGGAAAACATATTTCTGATGCACATCATATGCAGTCAACATGGCCGATGAAGTGATCGATATTCAATTCTTCTTAAAATTGGATTTCACCGGGATTAATTTCCTAATGGAGATAAACGACGTTAAAAAATTCACCGCACAAAACCCACACATAAGTCTAAATGTGTTTGGGTATGATGAAGATGACAACAAAGTGTTTGGACCACTATATTTAGAAGCAGTGGAAAGGGAATACCACATAAATAAATTATACGTTGATGGATCCACTGCTAACGTTAATGGACATTTTGTATGGATAAGTCCATGTCTGCGTCAGTACAAAAAAAAAAAAAAATAAATAAAATAAAAATAAAAATAAAATAAATAATTAAGAAAAAAAATGAAAATTATAATAAACTGGAATTAAAGTACTAATTTTAATTTTAATTTACAGATTACTCTCTGCTAAAATGGGACGAGAGAGAATAAGAAGGTTATTCTGCAACAAATGCTTATGCTATTCAACGAGCGATGAAAGGGCTGAGGAACATGCCCAAATATGCAGCAATGTGGTGACAGAAGCACCACATCTCAGTGCATCAACGCTGGAGTTCTCAAAATTTCATCGCCATCTGGAAGTGCCATTCATAGTATATGCTGAGTTTGAATGTATACTGGATCCGACATCAGTATTAGTAAGTCAAATGACAGAACTTGTTAAAAAACATGTTCCCATATCATTTGCATACTATATAAAGTGTGTATTTAATTCTAGTTTAGATAAGTATGTTTTAAGTACAGGCGAGAATGTAAGTCGCACTTTCATTGAAAATCTAACGTCCGATTTGTCCGAGCTGTATTTAAATCATATGTCAGCACCAGTCCCAATACAAATGACTCAACAAGACATTTGCAATTTTTATGAGAGCATTATTTGCCATATATGTAAACGAGAATTGGGAAATGATAGAGTGAGGGATCACATCCGTTTCACAGGTAGATTGTGCAGCCCATAAAGAATGTAACCTCAAACTTCGAAATAGTAATTTCATTCCAGTGTTCTTTCACAACTTTTCAAAGTATGATGCTATTTATTTGTGAAAGAGCTTGGGAAAACTGAAGGTGAGATTAAAGTAATTCCAATAAACAAGGAATTATATATTTCAGTTTCAAAATATGTTCCTCTAGAAAATAGTACATTAGAAATACGATACATGATGAGCATTTAAATGTATTAAAGTCCCAGTATACAAATAGAGAAGACTTTTCCCTTCTTCGTCGGAAAGGTGTTTTTCCATATGAATATTTAGGTTCAGTTCAACGACTTGTAAGACTTCTCTCCCACCTCGTGAAAAGTTTTTTAGCAATTTAAGTGATGCAGAATGCTCAGAGGCTGATTATGCACACGCATGTAGAGTCTGGAGTCATTTCAAGTATCAATCACTTAAGGACTGCCTAGAACTATATTTAAAAACTGATGTGCTGTTATTGTCCGACGTTTTTCAAAACTTTGGGGGAATTTGTCATCATCACAATTCCAAGCCTGAGCTGGGACGCTATGCTTAAGACTACGCAAATTTCCCTCGATTTACTCACTGATATTGATATGATCAGATTTATTCAGTGTAGAATTCGAGGGGGTTTAGTACAAAGCAGTCATCGATATACCAAGGCAAATCACAAGTACCTTAAAGATTTTGATTCTTCTAAAGAATTAGAATATTTAATGTGTGTGGATGCGAATAATTTGTATGGTTGGGCCATGTCTGAGCCCTTACCCTATGGGGAGTTAAAGTGGTTGGAAAAGGAAGAAATTCAATAATTTAATCTTGAACACATTGGCGAGGATAGCGAGTATGAATATATTTTAGAGGTTGACTTAGAATATCCATTTGAAATACATGATTTTTATAATGATCTCCCTTTCTGCCTTCAAACAAGCCTCCCTCTTTAACTTCAAAAGTTAAGAAGCTTATTGCCGATCTCCGTGACAAAGAGAAATATATAATTCATTATAAAAGTCTACGACAGTGCTTGATGAATGGATTGAAAAAAAAAGTTCACTTCATCATCCAGTTTAAGCAAATACCCTGGTTGAAAAAATATATTGATATAAACACAGAGCATAGGACCAGGGCTAAAAATACTTTTGAAAAAGACTTTTTCAAACTGCTAAACAACAGCATTTATGAAAAATGTCTTGAAAATACCGAGAAGCACGTTGACATTCGTCTAGTTACGGAATGGGAAGCCCCACTTATTGGCGCACAAGGCGGACGCCCAAGATTATGTGCAAGGAATCTTATTAGAAG
Source organism: Drosophila seguyi (assembly GCA_008042675.1). NCBI lineage: Eukaryota > Metazoa > Arthropoda > Insecta > Diptera > Drosophilidae > Drosophila > Drosophila seguyi. The sequence continues at coordinate 2,351 of VNJU01005473.1, read as the reverse complement.
GTCAAATTTCCATAGAGTAAGTAAATTTACAGACAAACTCTATGCAATTCAGTTAAAGAAAATGCGTAATGTTTGCAATAAACCTTTATATTTTGGTTTTGTCGTTTTAGAATTATCAAAATGGAAAATCAATGATTTTCATTATTCGTACATGAAGCCTAAATTTTCGGATGCACTAAAACTAAATTATATGGATACTGATTCATTTATTTATTCAATAAAAACTGAGGATTTATATGCAGACATTAGAAATGATGTTGTGTATAAATTCGATACTTCTGATTATCCTGATGAATTAGCATTAAAATATAATTTTAAACAGTGTAATAAAAAGCGGTTAGGTTTCCTTAAGGATGAGTTGAATGGGATGTGAATGACAGAGTTTGAAGGCTTACGATCAAAGATGTATGCATACACATCTGAAAGTGTAGCTAGTCAACCTCAGAAGTGTATAAAAAAATAAGGGAATAAAACGTAGTTGTCTAGAGAAAATAACATTTGAGGGATATAAAAATAGTTTATTTACTGGTCAGCAAGAATGTGATAGCATGTACAAGTTAACTGGAGTCACTTACTGCTTATGCCCTGCTTAATGCAAGTACATCGGAGCTTTCGAGAGAAGAGCTAAGCTTTGCTGAAGAACGTAGGGCAAAGTTAAGAGATCTAATTTGTAATAGGCAGTCGATATTTGGAGATAAGTAGCGTCGGTCATCGCCACTTATAGACTTACAAATAAACAAATATAGACGAAGCGTCGGTCATCGCACGTATAGACTTACAAATAAATAAATATAGACGAAATATATTAAACCATAATTGGCGCCCAAACGGATATAAGAATCTACGACAACTAAATCTATAACCTACGATATCAAAAGGAGACAACTAAATCTATTACCTACGATATCAAAAGAAGACAACTAAATCTAAAACGCATGATACCAAAAGGAGAAACAAAACAACTGGAGCAGATCTACTCAAGAGACGATTAAAATATAAAAACATTAGATATTTCAAAACTTCACACAAGTTGTAAGTACAACGACCCTTGATTAATTATTAAAAAATAAAATACAAAATTTTCATACACACGTGAAGGTTATTGAAGGTTATAAATAGCATATTGATGAGCGATAGTGATAAAGAGATTGACGACTTAATATCAAGTTGGAATAGAATATTGAAAGGGACTAGTCAATTAGAAACCGCAAGAATGGAATTATCAGCAGATCAACTGAGGGCAATAGTAGAATGTGCCGTTGCTGGTGCACTTGCAAGTCAAAAAGAATTATTTGATAAAGAATTACAAGCGATTAACGAGTGCATAGGAAAACTTACAGTGAACACTCCAGAAGTTGAAACTTACACAGATGCTGAAGATAAACCGGGTGTAGAGTGTAATGAATCTTTAGACATAGTAAAGTCGCTGCCAGACTTTGAGGGCGAAAGTGAGACCTATGTGTCGTGGAGAAAAGCGGCTCATGTCGCTTTTAAAGTTTATGAATCATACGAGGGGAGCTCAAAATATTATCAAGCCCTTGGTATTATCCGTAATAAAATTAAAAACGCTGCAAACAATGTGCTATCTTCGTTCAGCACGCCGTTGAATTTTAAGGCAATAATCAATCGCCTTGACTTTACATACGCTGACAAAAGGCCCATCTACCTAATTGAGCAAGAGTTGTCGACGTTGAGACAGGGCGATATGACACTAATAGAATTTTATGATGAGGTGGAAAAAAAATTGACTCTGCTTACAATTAAGACCATAATGACGTGCGATAAATCCTTGGCTTTTACACTCAATGAAAAGTATAGGGCTGACGCGTTACGTGTATTTATAACAGGCACAAAGAAGTCATTGAGCGATATTCTGTTTGCCAAAGGAGCCAAGGACTTACCAACACCCCTTGCTCTAGCACAGGAAGTTGAGTCAAACCACGAGCGTATCAATTCGCTCTGAACTACTCAAAAAGCTTGCAAGACAAAGGTCCGAAGCCAGAAAAAAATACTAATAGGGATAGAAGCACTTATATGCAAGACAAAAATCCCTATTTTAGTAAGCGCCAATTTGTGCCCAGTTTTGACAGCCAAGCAGGTCAAATACCAGTCCTGGCACCGGCTCAGCTGTTTGATACTGATGTATCTATGCGAACAGTTCGGTCGAACCAACTTAGGCAAGCACCAATCTCGAACCAGAGTGGCTTACCCCAATTTCAAAATGTTTGGCCAACTCAACAGCAACAACAAAATAACTCAAGGCCTGTTCAGGCACAAACTAACTATGAACATACAACAAAAAGACCAAATAGTGGCACTGCCAGGTTTACAGGACCGAAACATCAAAGAGT
>VNJU01005469.1:0-10029 GCA_008042675.1 Drosophila seguyi | reverse complement strand
TAACTAAATAACTAAATAACTAAATAACTAAATAACGAACAAGTGCAAAAGTCAGGAAGCTGTTTAACACAGCTAAGAAGAACAGCGCCAATTGGTAATTATATACCAAGAAGCCGACAGAATATAACAAAGAAATCCGGTATAGCAAGCGTGCTCACTTTCGGAAATTCTGTTCCACCATAGAGCAAGCCGCACCAGCGGCTAGGGTGTTTAAGGAGGTCTGAAAAGGCAACGTACTATCTGAGCTTTGTCTAAAAAGAGCGGGTGGCGGTTTTACTGAGGATGAGGAGGGGACGGCAGAACTTCAAACTCATTTCTCTCTGTACAGAACCATCTCCAATATAGACAACAGTTATGAAAGGGTCCCCAACGGGAGACCAAACTGGTCCTGGCTGAGCAAAAGATTAGGGGGCAGTGAGTACATTCAGCACATACAAGGATTCGGGAATAGATGGCATCATTCCCATCCATCTTCAAAAAAGGTGTTGAAAAACTAATGCTGTTCCTAATTAGTATTTTCAGGGAGAGAATAGCTACTACATTCCTAGGGCATGGAGAACGGCTAGCGTGATCTTCATCCCGAAGGTTGGGAAGAAAGACCATTTCATCTCAAATCCTTTAGTCCTCTGCATGCGCATCAGCATACTTATAGAGAAGGGACGTCAACAGAATAAGCTCTCCTGAGCCTTGTCGATAGTCTCCAGCTCTCTGTAAAAGCCAGAGAGGTTGCTCTCTGTGCTTTTGATAACACAGCTCATGATGTTGTGGTAAGAGCACTCCGTAGAAGGGGAGTTAAGGCGGAGCTTGCGACCTTTCTGGGCAAACTCCTCGATAGCACTGTCAACAATGTGACAGTTAGAGCTCAAACCACCAGAGGCTGTCCGTAGGGTGGTGTCCTATCACCATTACTCAGATAAGAAAGTGCAGCTGCACCGGGAGAGCGGATGAGCATGGGAGCAGGGAAAACGTTTAGCTGTCGCGACTGCCCAAGCAACTGCTGAGCGAAGAAGGCACAAAGAGGAACGAAGAATAATTGCATAAGCAAACACTGGCAGCATAACTTAATTGTGGAATTAATAACAACTAAATACACAAATCAGAATAGCTGCATGCAAGCAAAGTGAACGGAAACTTTGTTAATCACAGAACAGAAGATTTTGTGCCAAAATCGGTTGAAATAGTCGGACAAAATTTGCCTCGCCAAGCCGCTATATAAATCGGACCACAGGCCTTGGGGAGCTCATTCAATTCGGTCGGCAATCGGAAAAAGTTCAACTATCAGGAGCCAGCGAAAAAACCAGCAGCTAAGGACCAGCGGTAAGGACTTAAGAGGAGTCATAGGAGATGGGTAAACCGGCGTGTTACCTAACTTACTATAGTAGCCTTTAGAAATTACCGTTTGTTCTTAGATTGCAACAATTTAAATAAGACACAGGTTGTTTTATAAAAAATTGACACAAAACGAGAGCGCATATCTAGCTATAAATATATTGTTTCTCTTTTAGTTTATTTAGCTTTTCGTACTATTTGGACTACTCTAGTATTTGGTATTGTTTAGTTAGCTCGAGCAAAATCACATTCGCTCTTAGGGGTAGTCTGAATTTTGATGCAGGTTTATGGATTTTTCCTCTCCCCGGACTAGGAAAACAACTGTACTGACCCATTGCCTTCAATCTGTTCATTAGTAATGTGTCAGACGGGCCGTGGATTAGCCATCTTTTATTCCATGAGCCTCCAACTCATTCTGTATGTCTGCCCTCAAGCAGGTAGTATTTGTGCCACAAATTTTGTATTACCTTTTATCCAGTCATGCGTCAAAAGCTTACTACACAGTTGAGATACAAGATACAATGCGGACATGTTGAACAGTGATATGGTGTTGTTGCCTTTACTAAAACCACTATTAATTTGTGTTATCAAATCTTTCTATTATTTTAGGCGTTGGAAGACTTATTTGCCAAAAAAATATAATTTAGAAATTTTAATCAATTTGTTAAATGTTCCTGCATTCCACTGTTTTTTAAATTACATACATCTTATGCACTGATCTGCCAACCGAAACATAATCATAGTCAGTTATGATCATATATGATCATATTCCTACCGGTACTTTTTTGGCTGATACATAAACGGGAGAGAATCGTTAAAAAGACAGGAGACATTTTAATCCTATCATTTGGAAAAAAAACATAAATGTAAGAAAGTGTAGTGCGACGAGAGAAGTAAAGCAGGACCCGGAGAAGCAGAAAAGTAGTATAGCGGCAGATTTAAAGCAGAGAAACAGCAGAGCAGCAGCAGAAGAGCGACAGGAGACAGCAGAGCAGAGCAGGAGAGCGACAGAAGGGAACAGCAGCAGAGCGACAAGAGAGAGGGACGGAAAGGCGGCATTCAGTGTGTGGATTTCAGCAGAGAAAGACGAAAGAGTGAAGGAAAATTAAAGCCGTGTTAAAAAAAGCTGGAAACTGAAAAATAAAGCTTGTTCTTCATAGTTAATCATAATAACAACCAACTATTATAATAATAAAACTCTAAGTTGAGTATATCTCATCTTACATTTGGGGGCTGGTCCTAACCTGAAAATTGCAAGTGACGCCGTCCTGAGAAGTCTCAACGCCGTCCCGAGAAGTCTCAACGCCGTCCCGAAAAGTCTCCCAAGAAGAAGCAGAATTGACAGACGTGAAAAGCAACGGGGAATGAGTGTGAGTGAGAAGGGAATAAAGAAAGAACCTTCGCGAATACCAATTTCAAAAGGAAGACAGCCGTATTACACAAGATCAGTGGCAGCGGCTGACAAAAAGAATAAGATGACTACACCAGTGAACAGCGTTTGCGAAACAAGTGGAGAAGTAAATCCGAAGGAGATTAAAAGCGTGCAAGAACTTGTCGAAATTAGCGGAGAGCAATATGTGAATGGAACAAGAATGAACATGCAGAATCATGCCGGAATAAGTAAAGAGCAAAGCGGCGCAGATGGAATTGGAAGCAGCTCGATCGACGAAAATACTCGGACACTGAAAGATTTGGTGCAGCTGCTGGCTATTAAGATAGGAGCGGATGAGCGAAGCATAGTTGCTCGATCACGGCAGAGATTTTTTGCGAAGATCATTCCGGAGTTTGATGGAGAGTCCATGCCGGTAAAGAACTGGTTTGAAAATTTTGAAATGAATGCTGCGCCCTACGATCTGAACATAAAACAGATGTATGTTCATGCTCGCGGCAACGAAGTTGTTTTTGGATTCCACATACGTACACCAGTACTCAGAAATGCGTATGCTTCTAGAGACGGAATTCAGTCGACGATATGTGTGCAGCGCGGAATACGAATACCTACTGCAGATGAAAAAGATCGCTTCGCTTGGCAACCTTGATGCACGTTCGGTTATCCGCTATGTTGTGGACGGCCTAAACATGAGGAGTGATTTCACTCTCTCTACAGTTGCAAGTCTTACAAAGAGCTACAGGACCGCGTGGTCAAGAAGCCGTTTAAGCCGAACGATGGAAAGTGGAACCAAAGGAAGCAGCACGAGTTCAACGAACGGAAGAGCTACTGCTTCAATTGTGAATTATTAGATCATCTCCGCAAGGACTGCAAGTCGCCTGTAAAGTGCTTCAGTTGCAACAAAGAGGGGCACATGTCAAAAGATTGCCCTGGGTCAGCTGGTGGCGTCCAAGTCGTCTGCAGTGCAAGTCGGATGAAAAAGTTTACCATTAACTACGTGGAAGTGGAGTGTATGGTAGATATTTATCAAAATACCAAATGTTATCTTGGAGAGATGTGCGTCGAAGCTCCGTGGTCTGGGAAAGAAGATAACGTGACCAGTTGGCTACTTTCTGGCTGAGGCTTCAGTGGATATGGAAATGACGACACACAAGTTCGTCGTAGTTGAGGATGAGGACATCGAGTATGACGCGTTGCTTGGATTTGATTTCGTCTCGAGGTCGACGGATACAAGTTTTCTTCCCCACTGGGGGAGAAAGCTTGTGAGGAACCAAACCAGATGAGTATTTATAACATTATTAAAACAGATGATGAAATAGATGTTCCTCCGCAGTATGCAAAAGAGGTGTCGCGACTGATCAGGAGCTACACGGCGCTGGAGTCCCAACTGGCGGAGTTCAAAGCACAAAATCAGGAGCTCGAAGACGATCTGCAGCTGACGGAAGATGCCAAGCTATGCCTGGAGGTCAACATGCAGGCCCTGCGCTCCTAGTTCGAACGCGACTTGCAGGCCAAGGAGGAGGGCGCCGAGAAGAAGCGCCGCGGACTCGTGAAGCAGCTGCGCGATCTTGAGGCCGAGTTGAACGAGAAGCGGAAGCAACGCACCGCCGCTGTGGCGGCCAAGAAGAAGCTGGAGGGTGATCTGAAGGAGATCGAGACCACCATGGAGATGTATAACACGGTGAAGGATGATGCCCTGAAGCACGCAAAGATTGAGATTCAACGCTTATAGGATTCGTATAAGAAGATCTTTGATATCATGCGAAAAGCGGAAGTGGAATATTAAGTAGAAGATTTAGTCGCTTTACGCCGGCCACAGTTTGTTGCAGGAAAGAAGTTGGCTGGAGAATATATGGGACCATACGAAGTTTCAATTGTCAAGAGGAATGGCAGATACGATGTTCGGATAGCGGCAATTTTTGAAGGCCCATCTAATACTTCCACCAGTTGTGACTACATGAAGTTGTGGCGGTATGTCCAGGACAATAAGGATGGTTGGTCATCTGGGGCAGATGATTAGTCAGGAATGGCCGAATGTAAGAAAGTGTAATGCGGCGGGAGAAGTCAAGCAGGACCCGGAGAAGCAGAAAAGTAGTATAGCGGCAGATTTAAAGCAGAGGAACAGCAAAGAAGCAGTAGCGGCAGATTTAAAGCAGAGAAACAACAGAGCAGCAACAGAAGAGCGACAGAAGACAGCAGAGCAGAGCAGGAGAGCGACAGAAGGGAACAGCAGCAGAGCGACAAGAGAGAGGGACGGAAAGGCGGCATTCGGTGTGGATTTCAGCAGAGAAAGACGAAGGTGTAAGGGAAAATTAAAGCCGTGTTAAGGAAAGCTAGTAACTGAAATATAAAGCTTGTAATCTTCATAGTTAATCATAATAACAACCAACTATTATAATAATAAAACTCTTAGTTGTGTATATCTCATCTTACATACATTTAATCAAAATATTTTATTAGTTTTCATATGTGTTATACAAATTATTTCTTCAGTGTTTAACAACATATCATTTCATTCAGTCTTCTTAGAAATATTTTCTATATTACGATATTTAAATTAATCATAAGGTATACACATATTACCAAACACACGACCATTAAAAAGACATATATGCGTGAATATAAGTTAAGTTATTTTTGGTCTTGGTGTCAAGACTAGTTTAAAACATTTTGTTGGTAAAGCCACACTTGCTTTATTTATTTGAATTCCTGCTAAGTCTCTACTGGTAACATTATAATTTTGAATAATGTTGGTTAGCAAAATAAAACCAAATCCTTTAACAAGATTTTGTCCAATACAAGTGCGCTTACCTATACTAAAAGGTAAAAAGTTTGGAATATTTTTTTTCAATTGATAAACATATCTATAAAAAGAATGAGAATCAACATTTCTTGGGTTTTGCATTTTTTCGATACAGTTATTGAGTTTGATGTGTCCTTTTTCCCTTTTAAATTCTAAACCTGAGTCAGAACCCTCTGAATTTCGCCTGTTTTTAAAGAAGTTTTCAGTCTTATTTATGGGACGTTTATAAATTTTTTCTAAAAAACGTTCAGGCTGAAATTGTTCTGGATGATTCCAGTTCTTTTCACTTTTATTTAAAATATAGTTATTTATAAAAATAATAGTACCTGGGGTAACGCCATACCCTGCAATTACTGCGTCTTCCATTGCCACATGAGGAACAATAGGAGACGATGAATAGCGTAATACTTCTAAAATAGTTGCCATTGTATAAGGCATAAATTTCATATCATAAAGACAAATATGTCTGGCTCCTTTATTTGAAATGTTATCTATTTCAAGCTTAATTTTTTTGCCAATTTTTGGGTTTTTAGCTATATAGGCGAGTGTTAACATAACCAAATTTCCAACAGCTGAATGACCCCCAATGAAATCTTCTAGCATAAAAATAATTGTATTACGCGTTACATGGTTGTCTTCTCTTATACTCTTAAGCAAAGCATCTGTGAAATCTTGGTCAGGCTCATCAACATTTATATTAATTTCTCGCCGATTAATAATTCTTTCTAAAATAAATGTTCTTATTGTAGTTGACCAGTGCTCAATATTCCTAATATGTTTACTATAAAATGGCAAGAGCCAAGGTAAAAAATCTAAAGAATACCCTTGGTTAATTTCCCAAAAAATATCATCAAAATAGCCAGTAATTTTCTGAAAGTCCTTATCATCGTAATCAAATCGAACTGAACACATATATTTGCAAAACATATTTGCACTTGCTTTAAGTATTAATGGTTTTATATCACATGGCTTTCCTAATAAAACTTTGCTTAGTTGGTTCATTAAATGATTAACTTCAATACATCCAACCGTTGACATTTTTGTAAAGTATGATGAAGCTTCTCGGGGCGAACAGTGACGTCGGGCTAAATTTCTTCGTTTTTGTTGTAATTTTGACCAGTCACAGAGCGCAAGGGCTAGAAAATAGAGAAAACCAATTTTAATATAAGTAAAGAAATATAAATATTAATTTTAAAAACATATATATCTATATTTCGTATTTTTATACCCTTGCAAGGTATCATAATTTTGGTCAGAGGTTTGCAACGCATTGAAGGAGACATTTCCGACATTATAAAGTATATATATTCTTGATCAGCATCAACAGCCGAGTCTATATGCTCTATTTGCTCATATAAAAGACTAACTGCAATGGACAGACAGACATGGCTAGATCGACTCGGCTGTTGATGCTGATCAAGAATATATATACTTTATAGTGTCGGAAATGTCTCCTTCAATGTAGTAATGAGAGCTCATTACTATATAAGTCGAAACCGATCCGGCCGACTATATCATATAGCTGCCATAGGAACGATCGGTAAATTTTAATGAAAAAAATTATAACTTAGTTTAATTTTTAAGATATTTGCATACAATTCTAGATTTGGCCATTTTGTATTATTCTTGAATTTCGATTTTAATTTTATCAAAATCGCACAACTATAACATATAGCCGCCATTGGACCGATCGGATAATTTTGAGGAACAAATCTAACTTAGCCTTTTTTAAAGTAATTTCATAAAATTTAAGAAATGGCCATTTTTTATTATTCCAGAATTTCGGTTCTTATTTTGTTGCTCGCAACACTTAGTTCGTTCGCAACATTTCTCGCTAGCAACATTCTTCGCTGGCAACATTTTTCTTTTGCAACATTTATTTTATGTCAGTACCCCCGAAAGCGAAAAAGTCAGAAAAAATTTCTTCTTCTTCTACTTACTGCAAGGGTATTTAAACTTCGGCATGCCGAAGTTAGCTTCCATTCCTGTTGTTGTTGTTGCGAGACTTAGAAGTCCACTAAGCTGTTAAAAATAAAATCAAGGGAGACGAGAAAATTTAACTGTAGCATAAAAGTTAAACCAACCGTACAAATATAAATATGAATCAAAATAAAATATGTAAATATAATAGAAACATGGAGTTCTCGGTAGCGTCAAAGCGCCACAGGAATAGGGATCGAAATGATAACGGTAATGCTTCTTAGACGGAGAAGACTTGTTAAAAAGAAACAAAAGAGATGATACAACAGACAGAGGAAGAGAAAGACACATATACTTTTCTTTTCCAAGTTTTAGGCAAATCAAAATTTCTGGGTCTAGTTTAAAATTCTCGATCACATCGTTTTGCATGCAGGTAATCTGTTTTGTGTATTTATTTTTTTCAAAATTTTGTTGAGCTGCCAGTTTTTTGCTTTAATTTTTTTGCATTCCTCTTTGCACCTTCTCTGTTTAGCAGATACGATGTTCGGAAGGCGGCAATTTTTAAAGGACCATCTAATACTTCCATCTGGTCATCTGGGGCAGATGATTAGTCAGGAATGGCCGAATGTAAGAAAGTGTAATGCGACGGGAGAAGTCAAGCAGGACCCGGAGAAGCAGAAAAGTAGTATAGCGGCAGATTTAAAGCAGAGGAACAGCAGAGAAGCAGTAGCGGCAGATTTAAAGCAGAGAAACAGCAGAGCAGCAACAGAAGAGCGACAGAAGACAGCAGAGCAGAGCAGGAGAGCGACAGAAGGGAACAGCAGCAGAGCGACAAGAGAGAGGGACGGAAAGGCGGCATTCGGTGTGGATTTCAGCAGAGAAAGACGAAAGAGTAAGGGAAAATTAAAGCCGTGTTAAGGAAAGCTAGTAATCCCAACTGAATCCGATGAACAAGGGGAACGGTTTCACCAAACGACAATGCCAATGGAAAAACGCTGCAGATACATTTTACATAAACATATATACTGTTTTTGTAATGGATAGCTTAGTATTTGCGACTCAATAAGAAATAAATAAATAAAGCATTTTTTGCAGTTGATTATTTACTCGAATAAAGCATTTTTTGCAGTTGATTATTTACTCGAATTTGGAAAAGTTTGCTACCTATTGACCTTAAGGAGGCATATACAACTAGAAAATAATTTTTTTGATTTTTTTTTGTTTATTTTCTTAAAATTTGATATTTTAAAAATGTCTGGTTCAAGTTTCAAGTCTTCTTTCAAGGAGCGCCATATATTGACAAATTTTCAAGAGCTTTTTTCTATAGTATATTTAAAAAATGTTAGTTTTTTAGAAACGTGTTCGATGTATCGACGATACATCGAAAAAACATCGATGTGTGCATACATCGATGTTTCTGCACCTCTAGTGTCTGGTCATCATTGGATGGCTCCTCTGTGATGGTTGGCTCCTTCTCGCCGCCCGTGTGCAGGCGTGTGAGTTCCAGCCCTTGTAGAGAGACCGAGTCCGACTCGGCCTCCAGTGTTCATAAGGTCATAAGCCTCCGCTGCCTCGACCGAGGGGAAGGAGCCATTATGGCTGCACCCTTTAATGTGCCAGGCACATCGTCGGCGTTTGCCTGTGTGGACACCTCCACCTCCAGAGAATCCTGCTTTTTATAAAGGCAGCATTTCAGCTGGCCGAACCTATAGCTTTCCAGCATTTCGCTCTTCTTGAGGAGTCTGAGCGCCTCCTCATCTGGGCCAAGCATCAGCACCTTGAAGCCCTTTCACTCCAGGTTCCATAAGACACTACAGGTCTCTGTGAGAAGGCCCTTGTTTTGCACTTTGAGCAGTCCAAGGGACTTCTCCATCGTATCTTCAGCCGTTCGTGGCAGATATACTGTGACGATGGTCATCACCGGTAGGTCTTTCTTTAGGCAGGTGCGGAGCTGCTCACCCACTTTAGTGCTGAGGCTGGCCGTGACAGGACCCGTGATAGTTTTCTTATTAACTTTGGTGATGGTTGTGGCTATGTTCGCCCCATTTTTCTATTAACTTGCTCTTAGTGTTGCACGCGTAGTTACCACTTTGCCCTGCCAAATTTTCGCACACGCGCATCGCGTTCGCCTGCCGGTCTACCCAGCGTTCGCAAAGATTGTCGCTCGACCATTTGCGCACAACTTGTCGCAGCGCAACACTGGAACGTCGTTGGAGTGGACACACCATCCTCCAAGTCTCTACCATAGTTGGAGTCGACACTCGGTCCTCCATCTATACATCTATGGCCCCTGGAAGCACCCCCATACATAACCTCATTCTACCGCAACACGTCGGTTGCACTCTAGGCTTTGGCGAGTGAAAATTTTCCACTGCATCTCGTCGTCTCGCTCGCACTCACACCTTGTCAAGCGAGGCACTGCCAGATCGAAAATAAATAAAGTTAACAAACTTCTGCAAAATGTCTTCGCTGGAGCAACTTAAGGCTCAGCGAACTAGTGCTCGAAAAAATCTTACGCGTATGAGCAAATCAGTGAAACCTGGTTTGAATTTATCTCCGTTGGAATTATCATGCCGTTTTTCGATTT
>VNJU01005468.1:0-126623 GCA_008042675.1 Drosophila seguyi | reverse complement strand
GTGGGGGGGGGGGGGGGGGGGGGAAGTACAACAACAACAAAAACAATAAGAACAACAACAGAGTTTGCCTTTGATGGACTCGACGCATTACCTTCGGGCAAAGGAGTAAAAACAATTTTCGTTCCGTCCTGCACACGCGGCATGAATATAATATGAGATGTAAAAAGTAAGTGCGTTTCCGCAACAGAGTGTCACGATGGCAACCGGGAGGAGAACGAGGAGGGGGGGGAAGGGGTACCCCTGGCACAGGATGAGCCGGAAGATGTGAAAAACGTGGAAAGCGTGAAAGCCCGAGGCTGGCGCAGAAAAAAGCGCCTTTAAGTAGGCAACACAGAAGGAAGAACAGGTGAGCTACAAGCAGGCATAACAGAGATTCTTATACACTCAAAGAAAGTAGGATTAATCGGGAAAATAATAAAGGAAATTTCTTGATTTAATAAGCCTTAAGCTGTAAGCCTTGAAGTGGTGGAAAAATTAAAGAACAAAGAGTTGTTTTACTTATTAACACACATATTCGACTTTGAGTTGCATTTAGCACATTTAATAACCAAGTTTGCACTTTAAGAAATGATTTATGTCACATTTCTGTTAATAATATTTATAATTTTCTAATTTTGTTAATAAATACTATAATTTTTTCGTCCCGTTTACAGCTACAGCTAAGCACACAGACTCACTCCGCGCACTTTTATTTATTTATGCGGACGGCAAGCCAAATGGCAAATGGCAGCAGCACGTGCAAAAAGCGCGTTCAACATTTTCGCCGTCCTCGCCGGGTTTTCCTTATGCTCAGCTTTCCACTCCCACTCTCACCTTCACTCCCACTCACTGAACTGCACTGAAATTACGAGTGGCGGCAGAGAGAATCTTCTCCTTAAATATCTACATTTAATATCTCTTTGTGGTGGGTGGTTGAGGTGGTGGTGGGTGGGCTTTTCCCAGTTTAAGAGTTGCTCGGAATAAATGAAAACTTTATGGTTGCGGGGAGCCACTTTTCTAAAGCTGTTTACCTCACACATGTTGATTATAATGAAAACAATGCAGAAGCTAAAACTTTTTAGATCATTGTTGAGGGGTTTTTCCAAACTTAAAGTTTAATCGGTTTGATTGAAAATATATACAATCTACACACATAATTCGAGACATGACTAGATGGCAGTTTAAACACAGATTTTTTTATTTTTTTTAGAGGATAATAGCAGCAGGTTGTTTGTGGAGTTTGGTTTCGCTTGAACCATATGGAAACTATTTAGAAAAGTTGTTTGTTAATTGGGGATTTAAATATGAGTACATAAAACTAATTATATATATTTATGTTATGTTGTATAGTATTATGTTTGAATTTAAACCGGAAAAAATATGTGGTTGTTATACAAATGCAGTATTTAATAATTAATACAAAATTTAATATTAAAAATACAATTTCTAACCCGTTTTTTAAGTATTATGCTTAACATAAAATTCTCTCACCCTTTTCCTAAGTATTTTCCCATAATATCTTCTATTATATTTTATTTTCTTATGAATAAATGAGCAATTACATTTTTCCAATATTTTAATTATCCATAAAATCCAAATTAAACCCAATTATTTATTATTTATATGATTAAATGTGCTATTAAATCTTTCTACTATTATGGTTATCCATAATATCCCAGTTAAACGCAATTGTTTAATATTTATAAACCGTAAAATCACATTTAGAAACCCTTTATACAAAGTTCTCAATATTTCCGACCCCATTAAGTGCAATTTCCTAAACAAAACTTTGATTTCCCAAGTAAACTCGACGAAAAATGCTCTGAACTGTATTAAAAGTTCAAGTGGCCATTGAACTCCAGTTTTTTTTTTTTAGCTCAATTTTGCTGAAACGAAACTGTAGTGATTCCCTCATATAACACAGCGCACTCGCATAAAACCCAAACACAAACAAAACGAAACAAGAGCCTGGTGTTCAAGTATTCAAGTCGCTTGTACCATATTTGTATAACATTTTGGTGTGCCCATTGTTCGTCCTGTTTGCTCCTTGCCCCCACTGCCCCTCTGATCCTTTCTGGTTGGTGGAAAAGTGTGCGGGGGAGTAACAGAATTTTATGTGTTTTCGGCATTCTTTCATTTCATTTTGTTGCGGATTTGGTTTTTGGTTTGCATTTCCAATGTATATTGTCGTGTGTGCATGCGGCGGGGTATTAATCCTATCAGCAAGGATTTCACCGCCCAGGACACAAGCTAGACAGCAGGGCAAATAATAGAGGGGAATAGGAGGGTAATAGAAGGGAATAGGAGGGTAATAGAGAGGGTATAGGCCAATTCAATGTAGTGGAATCAATGGGAGGCCTGCTCCACATCCTTCACAGCCTTTTTAGCAGTAGTTTGTGCACAAATATTTGCCAGGAATTGGGGCCCAATAAGCTTGCTTTATGATCATTCGAAGGTAATGAAATGTAAAGAAATCGCATTAAGAGATAGACCGAAATATATTTATAGGATACACATTGTTGTGGGAAAAATATAGCAAAGGCGTTAACTAAGAAGACAAAGGAAAGATAGCTACAGTAGATAAAAAAACCTTAGTTTATATATACAAATATTATTTAGTTCTTAAAATATAAAAAAAGAATATCTCTATTATTCCTTGGCATAATTGCACTCATATATTTTCCCCTGAAGAATCTCTTTGGTTCTGAAAATAGCTTCAAGAGCAGACCATGCGTGAGTTGGCTGTGAAAATCTCACAAAGAATAATACAAAATACAATTCAATTGGCACTTTGACTGGGAAAATTATTGCAATTTCTTTCTAGCAAATTCCAGAGGTTTCTCGAATTTCTTGCGGTCGGGAAAATGAACCAAAACGAACCAGGAAGTTGGTTACAGAATGCCTTCCGTGGCTGTGATTGGGTGATTATGACCCCCGGAGTTTGACCAATAATGGGCCTCCGACTCTCATTATAATAAATATATGGGCCACAAGTCATTACCAACTAGTTCAAGGACGGTCAGAGGTCAGGCAAATGGTCACCTTTAACTGCTCAACACACATATCAAATCATTTTGAGGCCTTTAAAAATGATGCATTGAGTGTGAGGCCCAAAATTCACTTTAATGACCCTTAAGTGCGTTAATTCATGAGCTCATTAATGCGGCTGTCACTTGGAATTTAATATCCCTGAACACGCTATTCCCCAGGAGAGTGTTCCAGTGTTGCTGAAAGCATCTCAATTCGACACATCTCCTAACCCGTTGCTAACCTTGCCCCTGGGCCTAGCCATTAGATAATCACCTGCATGCACCTGACAATTACAAACGCCTATTAATGGCAGGCCATTTGCGGGAGGCTCGCGTTTAAACGGACGCCTGATTATGGAATAAAGACATTATGGCCACGCCTTCTTCTGGCCTCCACATGGATGCCCAACTAGGAAGCATTCTGCAGGAGGCGAGAACTGCAGCTGCGGCAGACTCCTCATTTCATGCGCATTTAACTAATCTGTCATCTAATCCGCGGCAGCATCTCTCAGCCGAGCTCAAGGAGCCTTAATGCCAAGACTTCCAACGGCTTGGTCTTGGCTGCACTGCAATTAAAAATATATATTTTTTGGAAAGCTAAAAGCCAGCTGGAAATTTGATTTATTAAGCAAACTAAACAGAGTTTAAAGATTTATTTAGATTTATGAAAGAGGGTTTAATGGGTTTAATTCAATTTCAATTATTATATTTACTTCAAAAAGTATTCTATTTAAATAAATCACCATAAGAAGTTTTTAGAAAAAGCAGATTAAAAAAGCTTAATTAGGTTTATAATTATATAAAGTAACTAGCTTGAGAATACTTCAGTTTTCATTCCATTTTCAACACTCTTTTAGTGGTAATTTAAAGATATACATTTCTTACAAGGCACAGTATTTTCTTTGCTGTTCACAAAGATTCCCCCTGTACCGGAAATATCACATATTCTTCAAGTGCAAAGGCAACCTTGTCTTTCGTTTGCAATTACATAAAACACAATATAAACAATTAACTTGTTGCCATAAATTCAACTAAAACAACAAAAGTCAAACGCTTTTGCAGCAGGAAACGTAATAGTTACATTTTTCCAACTAGAAAACTCTTGAAGGCAGTTTCGATTCGCTTGTCGCGCCGCCTGTCTGACAGCCGATGATAAAAGAAAAGAAATCCCCAGGCCCAGAGGCAGACTCAGAGCCAGACTCAGACGCATAAGCTGCCGCGGATGCAGTGCAGCTTGTAGCTGGGCATTGTCGACTGACAGTCTGCTGGTGGTGTTGTTTTTTTATACCGGCTACTTTCATTTCACAGACGACTGGCTCTGCCCCAGCCAGAGCTATAGCTACTCTTTCGCCGGCCTTTATCAGTGCCCATTGTTCGACCATTTCCCAAATGGAAACCGAGCTCCAAACAGCCACCGACCAAGTGGCAGCCACCGAGGCAGAAGTAGCAGAGGCAGAAGCAAAAGTAGCAGCAGCAAATAGCAGCAGCAGAAGCAGAAGCATAAATACATAGTAGAATCAGCAGCTGCCCGTCTATGCGATAAGATCCCCTATGCCGGGAGCAGAGCGGAAGAGGTCGCAGACTCGGGTTTGGGTCCACATGGCGGAGAAAGACCACATGGCAGCCTCTTTTGCGGCATTTGTTAGTAGTTCAATTAGAATTTTATTTATTCAATTAGAATTCAATTATTGAAAATATAGATAACATTTATACTAAAGCTTAAAAGAGGAAATTGTATTTAAAATGAATATTAAAATATTTATATAATTGATTTTTGAGAATTTAAATTTAATGTTGTGTCGAAAAATATTGTTTTCCGTTACTGTAGATTACTAACTCATAAAATAGTGTAGGTTATAGTTTAGGAAATATCATTTCATTCGAATTTTCTTCCAGAAAAATCCATTGGGACTACACTAATGATTTAATGATCTATGATTTGAGGGCCCAAAAACAATGCAAAATTCTTAGAAAATAAATAAATAAGCTAAGCACAAGTTATTAACTGTGATGACTTCTAAAAATATACAAATAATGCTGAAACTGAAGAAATCTATGATTTCAGAGCCCAAAATCAATGCCAAATTCCTTAAAAAAATATACATTAAATTAATGAAGTTCAAGTAATTAAATGTCTTGACTTGTAAAAATAAATATATAATGTTAACACTAAATAAATCAATGGATTGAGAGCTTAAAATCAATGTAAAAATCATTAAAAATATAAATAAAAATAAATATACATTTTAAGTTATTAATTTTGATGACTTGTGTTATTCAAATAATGTTTTTAAATACACAAATAAGTCATTGATTTAGGAGCCTAGGATCAATATAAAATTCTTTAAAAATAAATAAATAAATGACGTTTAGTATCAACTGTCGTGTAAGCCTAGCCTTAAAATGTTTCTAATTATTTGTATAATTCCTAGAATTTATGATCACAGACTATATGTGTTTCTCTTGGTCCCTTGGGGGCATTGAGGCTTCCTTTGGAGCTCTGCAAAAATTATTTCCCACCGCTGTGGCTCTGGCCTTCATTTGACTTCTCTGTAAGTTTGTGTTTCTTGTACTCGTCTGTATTTTTTTTGTATTTCTGCGCTGTCTTGGTGATTAGCTCCACCCTAAAAGATTTTTACAACTTGCAATTAAACAGAGGTTCGTTCCAGGCGGCGGCGGCACCTCCTCCGAGCCGCCAAACCAAGTCCCAGTCCCAGTCCCAGTCCCGGTCCCCGTCCCAGTCTCCACCTCTCAGTCTGTCTTCTCTATTTATGGCGCTAACATTACTCAGACGCATGTCGCTGTTGTTGGTTGTACTTGAAGTTGAGCGGAGACAAGCAATTACAAAAACAGCAACCTTGGCTTTGGCTTCGTCTCGAGTTCGACGTGGCAAGTTGGCTTTTGCCTTTGGCAGCCAGCGGCAACTCTTTTGGCATTGCGTGCTGCGCATGCGCGCACTGCGTTTTCCACAATTTTTCTTGATTTTTTTCGTATCTCGATTTGTTTTTGTGGCCAGCGGCGGCGGCCGTTAATGCTGGCCACTTCAATTTGCCATATTTATTTTGCCTTTTATTATAGAAAATAATAGCTAAGTGAGACTGAACGCTTCAGTGAGCCAATGCACAGAGAGAAACCATATTAAGGCTACTCAATTTTAAAAATTAATATTTATTAATTTAGTTATTAGGGTGCTGCATTTTTTTTTCCGTGTGACTGACTGCTTTGGCCTCTTTTGCTTATGATTTTTAATATAGAGACTCGCATAATTTATGGTCTTTTAACGTTTTTAGGCAAATGGTTAATTAAGTTGGCCAGCCTTGAAGGTTTCTCTGGGTTAATAATGAAGGTTGAGGAAGCGCTGGGGGAGTTGGGTTCTAAGGCATGACGCCATGGCTAAATCATTTGAATAAATCAAATAAAAAAATAATCAGCGATGAGTAAGAGAAGCAATACAAAGCCAGTTGATAGGCCGGCAATTGCACATTTGCCGCTTTGAGGTCCCCAATTGCATTTCTCGGCAACCAGTTTTATGATTACGACCTGGGTCCGACCCTCCGCCGTCTCGCTTAATTTATGCTAGACTTCATTTACTCGTTTTCCAGCATAAAACTAATTAAAAAGCCTTGACGATGGTTTAATAAATAAAAAGGCAAAATGGGAGAAACAACAAAAGACATTTATTGTCATTAAAAAGTTAATAAATTGCCACTTTTAGGGTTATGCGTCATGCGAAGGGAAGAAATAAAGTTGAGTGTAATAAAGGGGGGATTAAAAAATCATCAAAAATCAAGGGGTTACATTAGTCACTGCCTAAAATCAGTACGAAACTTGGCAAGAATAAAGCTACTAATACTCGGGAAATTAATAAAATGACTCACAGGGCCTTCATTAAAAAATCTTCTGATGACCAATTGTGTAAAGTCACGGCTCGCACTTGGCCAAATTTATATCTCAATTCCCGTTAAAGCGTTAATAGGCAGCCAGCTTTGGATGCTGCGGATGCGGGCTGAGGCATGAACGAACACCTGTAACACCTGCAGAACGACTATTAAACTCACACAGAATCACTTCCAAGGAAACACTTAAGCGGCTAAAAACAGTTTCGAGCTTGGATCTTTCAGCAATTTGATTTATTGAAGACCTTGCTCTGGCCGCCACGCTGAGTACATCAAAATCATGTTAAACACATGGCGCACTTAAAGACGCTGGCCTGGGACCGGGACCGAAAGATAAGCTCACCAAAATGGTCTTCAAGTGACAGTGTTTAAAAAAAAAAAGAGAGGCCTTAATGAGGCTAAAAAAAAAACGAACATATAGTAGAAATTGTCACAGCCTCCCATCCCGAGTCACTCACGACGATCCCCGCTCGGCGATAAAAGCCTGACACACGCAAGAGGCTACTTAGGCCAAAAATGTAACATTCAAGAAGATATTCAAACCCGAAGATGAGAGGACCGACCATGGGAGAGATGCATTGATAGATTAGCCAGCCAGGCAGCCAGCTAGCCAGCTCTTCTCCAGTATCAGATGCAATATTCCGTTGCCGTCCGTGACAGGCGTTGCAAGGCTATCGATTACCGGCGAGAGATGTGCGCATTCCCCATGGCCGGCGTTCTTGGGAAACTATTTTTAAATAACTATCTGCTCCCTAAATGGACACTCATTGGGTCTGGTCAGGCCAGCGTTCCGGCTCCGATGGGGCCCAGGCAAGTAAAAATAGCCCAAGTGCTATAATGAGATGAGAGCGTCACTCCGACTGGAGAGTGCTCTATGTAATTATGTGTTTTTTTTCTGCTATTAGGGAAGAGATGTTTGTAGAAAAAATAAGTATAAATTATATTTGCTAATTTATGCTTTATAATTAATTTGTAGTGATTTTTTCTACTATTACTATAATTTTATACGATGCTATTTCTATATTCTCTAATGGAATCTTATAGAAATTATCTAGAAGACAAAGTTTATGAAGAGTTAAGAGAATATCAGAAGGGATTGGAAAGTGAGCTAAAGATAAGCCTTCTTAAGAACCTGATTAGCAATGGTACCTTGGCCAGGGACTTGTTAAGGTTTTCTGCCTGCTTTTTGCCCAGCACAGACATAGTTTGTACAGTTTATAAACAGACTAATTCCATCCTTTTTTTTGTAGAGTAAAGTAGCCATTTTGTAGTGTTAGCCAGACTATACAACAAGGCTTAGCTATGCTCTTTCTCGGGTGTCAAGAAATGTATATTGCCCAGCCTTTTTCTTTACTATAAATAAAGTTAACTTTGCTGACTTTTTCCACTCAAACAAATGCTATTTGAACTTGCTATTAAATTAACAAAATCAAAAATCAAATTCAAATACTTTTCCCTGTTTTCTGCACTTTTGAAAGATTTAACTTGTTCTTCTGCTAGAAGAACAGCTCACTAAGGGTTCTCAATTATGTTTTGGATTGTTTTTTTGGAGCACAACTATTGATAACTCTCTTCCTCCTCCTGGTGCAAAATTTCCATACAGAATCTTAGGTTTCGTGGTCTATCCACCGGACGGGTCACTCTTCGGAGCTGTCATTAATGGCGCCGCGGCTTGTTTTGTGGCCCACAAACCAAAAAAGAAGCCAACTACTATGTACAGCTAGGCTGCAAGACCAAACGAGTTTGGGTTCCTTCTTCTGGATGCCACTGGGGGCGAGCGTTTTGTGGTCCACGCCTTTTGGGCGGCGACTTGGAAATTGAACTGCCGGCTGCTCTGTCTCTCTCTCTGAGGAAGCTCCGGCGCAATTATCTGGAGGCAACGCCTGCCGATCCTGACCAGCAGGATGATTTCAAGGTTCGTCTCTTACGATTGTGGGAACATCTGGGTATCCAAGTTCTTAATCGAAACATCAGAGTTTCGAGATCATTGTCATCGTGTTTGTGTTGTTTTGGTATTAACTTATGTAACAAAGCATTCGAAATTCAAAGGCCTGGAACAAAATTCAAGAAGTGATTACTAGGCCGCACAATGCCCAGTTTAAAGATGACAATTGGTTTACCCTCCCGGCGAGCGTTCGGCAGCTTTTGCATATTCGGAGCCTTGGCCTCCATCTCGGGCCTGGCCTACATGCGCTGGCGTCTGGAAGACCAGGTCCGTCACACGGAGTACTACCAGATGGCCATCCAGCAGCTTCGCCGGCATAGCGGAGCTGTGGACCTGCTGGGCGAGCCCATAAGGGAGTCTGGTTTTAAATTGTCCAACGAGAAGAACCGCTGCGATGCGGAGAAGGCCCAGCTGCAGGTCGCCGTCCATGGCCCCAAGGACAGGGGCACTGTCTACTTCTGGGCGACCAACAATCAGCAAATGGGCGGCTGGCTGATCGACCGCCTTGAGCTCGAGACGAAGCAGCACCCCAACAAGCGTTTTCTCCTCAAGAAGCCGAGCACCAGTGCTCAGCAGATCAGCAGCGAGGGCGACATGGACTCCGATCTATATGCCGAGCAGTCCCATGAGGTGGTGGCGGTTCAGGAACCTCAAGGACCGGCCAAGCAAATCGAGGAACCAGTGCAGGTATCCCTGCCACCGGCCAGCAATCAAAATCATCCCGTGCAACAGATGCGACAGCGGGAGGACGAGGAGCCAATACCCTTTGTCCAGACATCAGAGGGCGGACACATGGAGTAGCGAAGATATATATATACTTTGAAAAATCTACATGCAATAATTCCCAAGTAAATCCACAGTAATCACTTTGATGTAAGCCACCTGCTGGCGATGTGGGACTACATTTTCGATATTCCGCAACATCAGCGCCAAACATTCATCCAAGACTTTTGACAACTCAAATATGGGACAATTCATGATGTGTAAATTGCAGGGAATCTAACTTTATAATAAAGCATAAAGATAAGCCAAAGATTGTATGAATTGAAAAGGGGAAATTATAAAATTACACTAGTTTTTAAAATAATATTTCATAGAATAAATGGTAATAAATTTGGAATTTATTAAATTCTTTATTGCTGTTTATGATATTATAAAAACCAAGGCAAACCAAGTGGCAATTTAGTTCAGATTACTCCTAAGCGCCTTGGATATTTCTCAGCATTTTATATTTTTAGAAGCATAATAATATAAAAAGAATCTGGGTTTAACTTAATTATATATTACTTGCTATATAATATAAAAATAATTGCAAAAGGCAAACCATTGTTGCCTCACTTTACAATTTAATTTAAATTATCTCTGCACTTGGATAATATATATATTTCCTAAAAACAATAAGCACCATTTTATATTTTTAGAAGCATAATAAATTACAGTGGGAAAGAGATGTAGTTATTTGCAGACCGTAGAGGAGACATTTTAATTTACTTAAAATCATTCTACTATATATGCATGCCACTCTTGTTGACATTATTGTTTTCTTTGTGGTTTCAGCTTCGGTTGAGCTTACTCTATATGCAAAGTGAAATGAATTTAATTTCATTTAGATATTTGTGTTTGCAGTTTATTTTTAGTAGTTGTGGCCTGTGCAACATCACGATGTTGAAACAAATAACTTGCCCGTCATCGCAGGGACCATGAAAATATGTAGAGCGTGGGTCAGACATGCTTCTTGATTTTCCGGCATGCGGAAAAAAGCAATGCAAAGTCAAATGGCAGAAATTGAATGTATTCTTTTTTGGATAGCCAGAAGGAAATACACCGCTTCTTGGTTACATTTCCCGCCCTGGGATTTTATCGCTTCATTTGGGGCGTTATCTGGGTGCGAAGCGTTATTAAATTCGTGGCTTTGGTAATTCCTTTTTATTTCCACCTTACCGCCTTCGCGGTGGGAATGCTCGCTGTTACCCCGAGATGTTATTAAAAAGATAATCGCAATCTTAGACATTTTATTTGCCGCTTTTTTTTCTCTCTCTTCATTTCGTGGAAATTAAACACGAGAGCTACTGCTGCCACTGCCTGTTGTTACCTTGAAAGTTCAACAAGCCGGGCCAAGAGACAAGGAAGCAGCAGCAGCAGCAGCAGGCCGGCACAAAAGTCAGAAGCAATTAAGCGTGCGCAACACAAAAACCCGAAACGGAGGTCAGGAGGAGGAGGTGCTGCCGGTGGTGGTGGCCAGTAGTCAGTAGCCACTAGTCCGGGCCAGCTTTTGTTTGCACAATTAAATTTTACTGAAGAAGCAAAAGCAGCAGTAAAAACAACAAAAATGAAATAATCACTTCTATATGTGCGTATTTGCAAAGGTCGTTGCTGGGGCCTTTGTGTGTGCCTAGACATTTGCAATTAGTTGCAGCAAATTGAAGGCAAAATGATTTCCATTAAGCGTTGGTTTTATCAATAGATCTGTTATGTGACTATTATATACATATTAAATCATTGCGAGGCCCTTGTTTGCCTATTGTTTTAATGTTATCAATATTAAAGCCCATTGGACATACATCAATGGTTTGAAAGTCTTTTGTTTTCAGACGCAATTGAATTGCATTCATATTTGTTGTGAGCATTTTTGGGATTTATTTTTGTTACTACAAAAGAGTCGAGTGAAGAATAAATCTGTATCTTTTTTCATACACAATTTTTAAGTAAACTTTTAAAATTTAATGGTGAAATATTCGACTCTTATAGTAATGCTAATAAATCTTGTATGTAGGCTTTTGACATAATCATTTAATGGATTTATTTTTGTTAAGTTAAAGAATAAAGAAGTTACCTATTTTTATACACAATTTCCCTCTTAGAATTCCAAATTTCATGGTAAAATATTTCACATTCCAAGTACTGCTAATAAATCTTGTATGTATGACTCTCTCTGTGCTTGCAAAATCTTTTACCAAGAACTCCGAAAAAAGCCCACATATATATTATATATATTTATTATCTTCATTCCAATATCTTGAGTGTATACCTTTCGCCCACTTGCCGGAAATCTGAGCAAATGAAGTAAAGGTGTCAAGAACTTTATTGACAGGCAGGCCTGAAGCTGATGGGGAAAACAAGAACTGAGATGTTCGAGCAAAAAAAGTAAAACAAAACAAACCTAAAACGTGACAAACAGAAGAAGACAACAAATAAGCGCAAATCAGTATTTTTTGTGTTCGGGGGGATTTGACAAATGAGCTACGCGAAAGTTTTTCAAATAATTTTTTAGAGCAGATAAAGTCGGAACTGAGAACGCGGCAGGGTTCGATTAACACCTATTGCGTTCAAAGTCATGCATCCATTTTTGCACAAAACTAGTTTAGCCAAGCAGCCGGCCGAGTCGTGTGGGCAGTGAAGTAAGCGATAGGTCGACATACTTTCCGTACTCACTGTCATTGGCGGGTAAATGGAGCAAGAGCAGACATCGCCAGACAGCGCTTATAAGGCAAGATCCACTTGGTCACACAAGCCACAAGGCGTAATTAATGTGGATCGTTGGGGAAGTGTGTGCCACTGCAACCGAGTTGCAACTAATGACAGACGAAATGGATTTGGATTTCGAGTAATTAGGGAAAAGCGAAGGAAGAAATAATATAATATAATAATTATTTTTTTGATAACTAGAAATTGTATTCCTGTTTTCCCTAAATCTTAATTTCATTTTTCCAAAATATTTTTATTCCAGTTAAAATTCAGAGAAGTTCCTTAACTACCCTAATAATTCACCATTACATGACATTTAAAAAAAACCAAAAACCAGAGCATTTGAAAGTTGCTGCTGGTTGACAACCATGTATCCCATTTCCAACTCGTCCACTTTGCGTTTACGGCCCAGAAACTCATTTGCAGCTGACACCAACAGCGATGGCAGTCAGCCAGTTGCAATAACCAAAAGGGAGGGATGGGAATGGGAATGGGAATGGGAATGGGAATGGGGTTGCATCATGGCACATGGTGGCCACAAGCGGGGGAGTACGAATGGCTGGTAACGACTTCCAAGCCATGGTCAATATCAGAGACTCTCCGGGCCGCAGCGGAATGACAGGAAAATATGTATAAAACAGAGACAGAGAGAGAGAAACGAGCGGAGGAAAAACGTGTGCCACAAAATGTCACTCTCATTCGCCGATGATGATAACGATGACTGCAATGCATGGAGAGAAGGGGGATAACTAACTTGGCCAATTGCATTTATGCGAATAGTGACGAGTGTCAACGGCACACGCTAATTAAGGTTAATGAAAACGACAAGCCGATGATAAAAATGATGATGACAATGATTAACGAGGACACAGGCTGACTTAAACTGCTATAGGTTATACGTAATGGCTGTATATTTATGGCTAGTAAATGTAAATATGGGAGATACTTTGTGTCTATATCCACGCCTAATTTGCATTGAGAAAAGGAAATGATTTCAAATGATTTCCCTTTTGTTTAAAGTTTTATTTTGGCACGTGACTTGGAATGTCTAGTGTTTTTCACAAAAACTAAATGAGTCATTCCCAATTCAGACAGAGATCTTTGAAGTTTTTCCCCAGACGTCATCGTCGTCATCGTCGTCGTCTTGGTCCCATTAAGAACCTCATTTGGGCCAGGGAACATTTCAGCCAATTAAATGGTTGAAAGAAAATGCGAGAAGGTACAATTTTCAGGGTGAGTGGGGGTAGAAATGGAGTAAATAGACACTTACCTAGTTTATTCTGCTAATTGCTGAAAGAGATACAAAAAATGAGAATTAATAAGGCGATAATTAAAACTTAAAAATAAAAAAAATAGTTGAAAAAGAAGACGGTAAAACTAAATTGTTATTACAACCATAATTTTATAGAAATAAACTAAGAGTTGAGTAACATCTCTTACTGAAAAGTTTACTATATATATATGGTATTATATACTATATATAATCTTTATTTTCACGTCTTTGTTTTTCAACTCTCCCCACTCATAAAAAATACTATAATACTTCCTGTTCACAAAAAAGTAAACCATATTTTCTTAGTTAAAATGTTTACAAATTATGTGCCTGATGTTTGCTCAAGTCTTGAAAATATATTTATCTTATGACTCCCTTTTTTTTTTGTTCCTCTCCCAGCCTCCTTGACACATTTCCACGTACAATTTAAGGACTACAAACTGGCCGCATGAAAGGCATACAGCCTGGATTGGCTGCTCCTCCATTTCTCATTGTTGGGCCCCAGGAAGTCAGTCATCTACGCAATGCAGAGGAAGAGCCACTGAAGTTAACTTCACAGTGCCTGCAATTTTGTAGCTGCATTTACACTATTCAAAAATTAATGCGCCCTGCAGAGGAGCAAAAACAAAAGGAAGGCGGCGCAGGAAGAGTAGAGCAAAGAAAGGCGGAGTGCCTTTAACTGCCGCGCCTCCTGTCCTCGTCTGCTGCATAAACGATGCCCCAAGGACGCACTCTGACTAAGCCATCCTGCCCCCCAGGCCAGTTAACCCTTAGCCCAGGTGTGTGTGTGCACTCTACAAAATGGCCAGAAGGAAGTAGTGGAGAATATATGATGGAATATATTCTTATGATCTTATATCATTCAATATTTAATCTATTTAAAATCAAGGGAATCATGAAGAGAAAACTATGTATAAAAAGTAGACAATATTTATAAATTGGATTTAAAATGAATCTCATGATGAATACAAATGCTTTTGGCGCTCTAAAAAGCAATATATAGCGAGAATGTGCCAACATGAAAATCCCGGCAAACTGCAGTAATACGAAAAATTCAGGGAGAAGCCAGAGAAATAAGAATAAAGCAAAAAAAAAAGGGGAAAATGTCAACCAGCCAGCTGACGACAGATGGGGGCGCATTATTTTTGTTCGCCGGCTGTGCCAGTGCGTTTTGTTGTTGCCGAACGATGCGGAAGTTTTTAAATTGTGCAGCGATTTCATTCATTCACCGAGCACGACGACGACGACGACGAGTGTTTTCTTATAAAACCGCTCGACACAGACTCCTTGCGCCACCATTGAGCCCATAGAAGGGCTCATCCCGGGCTCAGTTGCCGCTTGCCACTTGACTTTTCGAGTGAAAGAAGGGCGGAGAGGTGGGTGTGTGTGTGTTCCAAACTCGGCAAACAAAGTCATTTATTTGGTTGGACTTAAAGACGAGGGACCAGAGACTGAAGACTGGCGAAAGGCAGGACTGGCGGCGATGGATAAGCCAAGGATGTGTGGCCATGTGGCGAGGACGTTGGGTCAAGAGCAATAACGTTGAATAATAAGATTTTCTTAAAGTGTGAATAAAGCAAGATGGAAGGAGATTGGACTCAAGGGATTGTGGCTACATAAAGGATAAGGAAAATGTAATAAGAGGAGGTGTATATTACCAATATAAAAGGGATTCTTCCTATCTTTAAACAAGGAAAGATTACTTTAAAGGAATATCGATGTAATTTAGTTTAATTAAGGACAAGTACTGCTTTTAAAATACATTTCAAGGAACTAAACCATCTTTTTTATTTAAACCTCCTTAAAAAATTCCCTTTTCTTAACCCATAAACCGACCACAAAACATTTCCCTGCACATCCATTTTGTTTCTTTTTTCAAATACCCAAAATAACTGTCAGCATTTCCAAAACTTTTGTGAGTAAAGGCACTCCTCCATAAATGCAGCTCGCACAAACAGGCACATAACTCTCCGGAGGACACCCCCTCAAAGGACAACTGCCAAAATGCCAACTGCCAAACAACTGCAACAGCCTTCAAACATCCTCACTGGGTACTGGCACTTCTTCCAAATACACGGCAGCCGCTTGGAATGGGGCTCATGAAATATTTAAAACTCATGTTCCACACCAAAAACAAGTCGCCTTCCAGTGGAGTGTTGTAAGCCGAAGGAAAAACACAAAAAAAAAAATGTGAACAGCAAAGTTTTGCGTCCAACAGAGAATTATAGCGAAAAGAAAAACGGTCTCAAAGACTGCTCCGACCCTCTGAGGGTGGTTGGGTGTATGTTTATGGCCACGTTTGCAATTTAATTAGGCTTGCATGAAATAAAAAGCTGTGAAAAGATCAAGTCTAGAACATATTTTGTGCCTTAAATAGGGAGAAGAGTATGAAAATACCAATGATGAACAGCATAAGTGTTATTTAGGGTCTAAATTCATGAATAACTTTTTTCATGAATTGAAGGTTTAAAAGAAATAAAATTTATATATTTTTTTTGGATATTCGTGATAAGTATGTAGTCTATTACCTAGTTCAAAATTAGTAAGGAACCTTTTTTCCACGAAATATTTTACCGAAAAGAGGTATTGTATTAAAACGAATATTTTGAATAAACGTAAAGACTAAAAAATTTATGAAAAATTGGTTTTTATATTTTTAGAGATATTTGTAGTAATTATTTAGTCTATTAACTGGTTTAAAAAAAATTTTAGAACCTTTTTTCTACAAAATTATGATTCAAAAAATAAGTATGAATATTAAACTGAGAAAATTTTATAAACAAACAAAAATTTTCCATAAATGTAATGACTACAAAGTGAAAAAACTAATGGTACGAGAAGTTCTATATAAATTCTATACAAAAAATTCTATAATCATTTCATAAGGATCATTTTTTAAAACTAGGCTTTCTTAACACAACTCGTGCCTAGCGGAAAAGGAAGTTGAGAGCTTGACTCCTTTGGCTAAGGAAGTGTTTCGGTCTCTTCCTGCGCCTCTGCTCAGGAAGTGCTCATTGAAAGTTTATTCTCGATGGGCGTTGTCTCCCATGCGTGTGTGTGTGGTGTGTGGTGTGTCTGGGTTGGGTGTGTGTGCGACGAAACACAAAAACGAAATTTGTCAGACTCAAAAAAGTGTGTCTGTGTGTGGGAAACATGAGCCCGGAAAGCTTTTGCAGCAGGTTGCTAACATCAAGGAATTTAGAAAAGTTAAAAATTAATGCCGGTGTTAAATTGAAATGGTAAAAGTTTGTTAGGCTCCCGACAAAGCCAAGTTAAGGTGGCACAAATACTGCAAACCAATATCAAATTAGTTTCAAAACATGCAAATCAAGAGTTCATTCATACGAATAAACATGTTGAAACTAACTATTCAAATTAAATGATATCACTCGTGTTTAGTCAGTATAAAATTGTATAATTATCAATAATGCCAGACGAGTGCCATCAATGAGCCTTAATTGAGTGGGGGTAACCAACCCGAATGGGTTCGAAATTGTCTCGTTGGTTGCGCTTAATAACGCCAACTGTGTGGAACGATGGCATTAAATGTTAATCAAGCGACATGTGCGGCAAGATAAAAGTCCCAAGGATGACGCGAGAGGAGCATTATATACATTATAGATGGGACATTTTCAAGAATTCTTTAAGAATATTAAAGTTTTGCCTAAAAAATTCCATTTATTTGAAAGTTAAACAAGAAAAATGTGCTTGTAATTTAAGTTGTGTCAACTTCAATGTATTAAATTAGCTTGATTAGAAGTTAATTAATAGTTAATTTAAAGCACAAGTTAATATAAGCACAATGCATGTCGAATAAATATTTAAAATTGCCTAATTAGCATAAATTGGTTTAATAAATTTTCATAAAATGTGCTGATAACAACAAAAAGCTAACAGTAAAAGCCAATTTATATAAATGTACAATATGTTTAAAAGAACTATTAAATAAATTAAACGAAAAGCCTGCCTATTTAGGTAACCATGGTTATTAATAACTATATTATAAACACCCCTTCCCTTAATAGCAGAAAATTAATTCCCGCACTTTTTCCGTACTTTAAAATCAGCAAAATCTGTGCCGCTTAAACTTGCTTTATTATATCAATTATGGCGACAGGCCTCCAGAGGGGAAAAAAAGCGAATGCTGGCCATGGGAAAATTTACGACTCAGCCAAGTGGAGCGGATGTGCTAAAGTTATTATTTATGTTCGGTAATTTAACTAAAAAAAATAATAATAATTACACGGCCTAGCAGCAGCAGGGCAAGAAGAGTGGCAACAATAGAATCATGTGTCCACATTCACAAGAGACAAATTGAAGGACACGCCCCGAAACTGACAGGACATATGTATTGCGGAATGTCCTGTCAGTTTCGGTACAGGCCCGGAATGCCAGTTTATTCACAATGCTTCTCTCTCTCTGCTCCTGTGTGGATTTTCAGCAAATATTTAACATCAAATTACATGAATATTTCAAGTTGTCACAGGACAGAGCAAAAATAGGTTGAGCTTTGGTTGTTTAACCTTTATAGCCTGTTATGTATAGTCTCTATATACATTTTCAGTACATTGGATCCCTTAAATAACTACATAGATGCTGCCTCAGTAATTTGCAACACCTTAAATATATAAACGTATAAATAAGACACCATCTTTAGTCAGTGTCACTTGCTCATAATTTACCCCAAAAGAAAACCTTGCTTGTAATTTATTCCCACAAAATATCACCACCACCGTCTTCAGCCATCTTTTCTTTTTCTCCCCCCAAAAAGAAAGTTGCACTGGAAAAACTTAAAGGATTTGCACATGATTACACATAAATTTATGTAACGAAAGGTTGGTGGGAGTGCTTTTCCTTTTAACTCCTACTCTGAAATACTTCCACGTCCAGTGATAGTTTTTTTTATGACAAGAAAAAACTTTTGCTAGTTGCGCTGTAAAAACAACAAAAGTTTGTGGCAGCAAAACAGCATGAATGATGCGAGATGAGGCATGAAAGTTGGCGGAAAATCATATATAAATATTTTAAAAGTGATTTTTTGAGCGTTGATTTGCATATATGTACACATGCATATTTTTTCCATTGAAATTTAAACCGGAAACCTAACATTTTTCCTTTACAAAATTTAAAACCCTCCCCGTCAAGCAAGGGAGATTGCACTGCAGCACAACCTGCCAATAAAACATGAAATATTCCGCATAAAATAACGCGCATACGCCGGGTCAGCCAGCTGGGAGGAGGATGGACTTGGATTGTGGTTCATGGACTTGGGGTTGGGATTGGGGCTTGGTACAGGAAGTGGGGCTGGAGGACAACTGTGGAGGACCACGTGGTGGCATGGCCACAAGGCAATATCCCCAGCGCAGGTAAATGTGTGGCGTTCAAGCAAACGCCGCGCACAATGCAAAATTTATTAGTTTTGGCAAAGGAAGAGCGACGGTAAGCAAAATGGAAGCCAGAAGCCAGGAGCTGCAATACCCTAGAAATTCCAATGGAAGCCGAAAAAGTGAAAGAAGAATGGTTACTATTAAATTAATTTAAGGGTTTACTCAAGACAGATTTTTTATGTTTTCTAAGAATAATAAATTTAAGTTAATATTTCCTTATTAATTATTATATTAATCCTGTACATTCCTTCTACCAAAATCCATGTACCTCCCTTTAGAGTATCGAAAGTGCAGCCTGCGGCTGGTTTGGAAGAGCAACAGAGCAGCTACAACGTTGGTGCAGCGCTCGGCTAAGCAAAGCACAAATGGCAAACAGTAACAACTGCAGGCGAGTTGCTCCCAATTGTGTTTTGCCTACTTTTTTTTGGGTCTTTTTAGGGCTGTATCTATGCCTGGGCCTCTGTCCTGACGAGGTCCTGGCTGGCATGGCCTGAACCCATAATAAAAGGCGAGCCAAAAGCCTAGATTTCGGGCTGGCACAGTCGTATATTGTGGTGCTGAGCCAGTAGTGTACAGATACAATATCTACAACCGAGGTCGCAATCCAAACAGTTTACCTTGCCTTCTAACGCTTCTTACTTTATTTTTTGGCAGCCCAAATAGTTGGCAATAAAATGGAAAACGATTTGCCAAACTAAAACTAGAATATTTTACGGTGAGAAGAACAAGGTACTAAGCACTTGGGTTAATAATGAGTATAGCTTTAATATTGATTTTTAATAACAGTTTAATTTAATTGTTGAATCTATTATGCTTGCAGTTTAATGGCTATTTATATCCCAGTTCTCATACTTCAGCTTTAGTATCCTCTTGACAACGCTTAACACAAGTAAAAGTAAACATGTCTAGTCGAAATTGACCCAACACAACAAATGTACTATTTAACAAACATCAAATGACCGACCGGCCAGAGGACTAACAAATCCACTTTTACTCTGACGACGACACATTCTCCCAGCGTTCGTAATTTTAATTAAAGGCACAAATAAATCGTGTGGTTCCCCGGGGATGCGTTCACTTGGCTAATTGAATGTAAAGCGGCCAGTGTCAATATCTAGGGAGCCATAGATAATCCCAGTTCTGGCCAAGCAAACATGAAGGGGACAAGCAGGGCGAAATTGGATTGTCCAATGAGATCGGTCAGTGAGACCCAGACTCTCTCTCTGGTCGAAAGCTAATTAAAATTTGCATAATTAATAAACTTTTTCGAATGGGAAAATGAAAATGGGAAATGAAAACCACGAAAAAAAAGTAGTAGAAGAAGAACCCCACTGAAACGGAAGAGTCCTGAAGCTGCCAGTCGGCCACAGCGGAAGTGCCTACTAAGTGAAACGCTTTGCACAAGTGCACTTCAAATTGCATTTGAAATTAATTGAATTTTCAGCAGCGCCCAGGCAGAGTCTACAAAATTAATAAGCTCCTCTGAGCTGGTTCACGGCAGTCGAAGAGGGAATTTCCCAAAGTTAAAAGGGGTGCACAAGTATCCACTTGTAGTCCGGACATCTGATAAGTTCTTAGTGGCCGAGTAAAAATGTCATCAACGTGCACTTGGCACAAAAGGGGGATTAATGTTGCTGTACTTTTACACTAATTGGAGGATTATAAAGTATTTTTTTGCAGGGCAAAATATGAAAGAAATCAAGGGGTTTCAGTATACTTTGTTTCATTTTTACCCCCCATATAATACATATAGCGGAAAAAACGGGTTCATTCAATTTATCGGGTAATACCCCAAATTAAACACCTCAATTGAACCGAACTGAACCTCAGTCAACAAAGGAAACGGCTTCAATTATTCTTGGAACAATGTTTTAATCTAAGATACTCTCGTACAACCCAATCATATCTTACAAGTCTCTATCTCAAAGGCCACTGACGTGGTTGCCAATTTGTTAGATAAGATATCTCCAAAGTGGAACAAATCAAATGTGTGTTTTGACATTCCATCAGCAGCACAAACAGACTGTACGGTGGCCTGATAAGAGTGTTAGAGGAAAGTTTATGGATTAAAGTCTTAAAAATCACTTGATATTCATGCGTGTTATGATCAGCAAAAGTTGGTTTTTAATCACCACGGAATTTCTAAGCACTTGAAATGTAATCTATTTGGTTTGTTATCTTCCTTAAGCAGCTTGGAATAGTTTCTTCCAGGAAAAACTTTTGAAGGAGAGCAATATTAGGGTAGGGAATAATTTCCATTGTTCAGCTTTAGCTCAAGGAGAAGAAATTATCCAAATAAAACTTTAAGATTGCATCTTTAACTGGTTGAAAGTACATGTTTAGATCCATATTTTTCCAAGAACTAAGCTTTTTGCTGCTTGAACCATAAAATTAAACCCTTTTAGGTCAACAAACATCCGTCAAAAAGATAACAGACATTTTATAGCATGTCTGTATATAAATTTCTGTTAGTTTAGCTCTTGAAAATATATATAAAACATTAGCAAAATATTACTCAGTCAAGACTCACCGGTGAATAACGAATCTTGGCCTCTCTTTCGGAATTACAGACTGAATAGCAAGTACTTTGAAGGTTATTCTATACTCGCCCGATTCACTCAATATAAAAATCAAGCAGGAATGAGTCATGCCAAGGCTGGAGTTACCCAATTAATTAACATGGTAATCTTGAAAAAAAAAAAAAAAAACCCAAACAAACACCGTCTGGCCATGCTTATCATCATTTTATTTATCAATTCCTTAACATTGGCCATCGAAAAGCGAAGGTAAATACCCAGAAAGCAATATAAGATTTCAATTCATTTTAAAACGCATTTGTCATACAAATATTTAATTAAATATTTGCCCGGCATGTTCACAAAAGTCACGAAAAAAGAAACACAATCACCTTGCAGAACGTGTGGCAATATATGAAAACAAAAAAAAACAAAATGCAATGAAATAAAAGAAACAGAAATAATAGTGTCAACGTACTGTGATTGGCAGACCCACCGGACCCTCGCTGTCTGCTCCCCACAAAAATAAACCACGTTTTGTCGACGAAACAACCAAAAAATTGGGGTGAGGAAACCCCCCTTAAATTTATGTGCCGACAGTTTAATCAATATAAATCTTATATTAGTTTTTATTTTGGGGTGTGCGTAGGGTGTGAAAAAACATAAATAAAACTTACAAGTGAAGCATTTTTCAATTATTTCAAAAGCTGACTCACTGCCATATCCCTCAATTTAGCTGCGAAATAACTGCGAATATCAATTAAAATTTGAATTTTAAATGCAAATAGGTAATAAAAATAAAAATAACACTCACACACGCAGACGGCCTGAGGCGGCAATCAGTCAAAAGCTGACAACAGCCACTTAAAGTTGGCCAAAAAAAAGAGCAGGGAAGACCTCTAAATATGACAGACGCGACTCCCAGTCGTTCGCTTGACAAATTGAGCGCCCAAAAAGCAAACACACTGAGCCCGAAAAACGCTCCTCAATGCTAAGTACCCGCCCGCTCAAGTGTCTGGACGGGGTTAACACGATTTGCATATATATATATATATTCCTTCACATCTTCTTAATTTCATGGAATTTCAAACGTGAATTATGCATTCATTTCCTAGCTAGCTAGAAAATATTTGAACAGATTTTTTACTTAGCATAAATTTTCATATTAAAGATTATGTCAGTGCCTTGGGAATTCCTAATTCCATTTGGCAGCTTCAATTAACAACGATTTTCCAACCGCAACCAAGAGGCTTACATTTTACACTTTCTGCATTTCGGAAAACTCATCAAGCTTAAGCCTTAATGTTTTCCCAATTACCTTAACAACATAACGAGATTAAATGCTGCTGCCCAGCTGCTGTTTAATTAGGGGCACTATCGCAATCAATCTCACCATCAAATTTTCAAGTCCATTGTGTAGAAGCCGAAACTTTTCGGCTTCTTTCGGGGTTACGAAGTCAGAGGATGGTGGCTTCCTAGGGCGGAGATGCTGCTGCTGACTACCTGGGGGCCTTGTTGTTTAGCACTTAATTAGTTACATTTCACGTCGCATTAGACACATGGAATCTTATCGAGCTACGACACAAAAGCAATAGAGGATGAAAGCGATGAAAGTGCGAGTTATGTCACACGAAACGATAAAGGAATCATCATCATCTTGAGCATCATCATCATTGGAATGCCGAAAGTGACACAAAATAAACTCAAATTCGACTCTCAGAGAAACCCATCCAAAGTGACAAAGCAAAAAGAAAATAAAGGATGGTTTGATACACAAGTGTCAATTATTTGAGGGGGCGGGGAAGAATCACACAAAGACAGCTCTCCTCTGCCTGGGAAAATGACGGCTCCCAAATCGCACAGATAGCATTACAAATGCTTATTGATGACTCTGATGGCCCCGACATATACCAGTAGTATTTTCTTGCTTTCCATTTCCCCCCTCAAAACTTTTCCTCAACGTAATTCATGGCTGTCAATTTTCGCGTCGAGCAACAAGGAAAAAAATTGACAAGCTGACGTTATCACTAAAACGCAATCGAGCGCAAATGAGTTCAATATAAAATCCTGCACAGAGAGCTATACGAGAGGAGCAGAGGAGGGAATTTCATGTTTTTTTTCTGATTGAAGGAAGGACTGAAAAACTTTTATTAGTGCGCCGACACCGCGAAGGCAATCAATGGGGGATGAGTTTTCGTAGTTAAGCTCGAAAAGAACCAGGATGGAGCCCGAGACTGATCCTGAGCGTGAATAATAAAAACAAAATGGCATCCGCTCTGCCAGAGATTGACATTAAAGCTGATGAGCTGTAACGCGGCTGTGGAATGGTTTTCGCCTCAATTATGATGAACGGTTAACGATTTGCGGTTTACGAGGATTAAGGTAGTAAATGGGGCTTAAGGTGGGCTTCTTTGAGGTAAAATTATGGCCAAGTTTCAGGCAAAACTTTCATAGGTAGCCGATGGAGGAGATAGTTAAAAGCTGGGTTTAAGTTATGGAAAAGTTGTTTGGTCGATGGACCGGGAAAAGTGAGAGAGAGAGAGAGAGAGAGAGAGAGAGCCGGAAAGGAAAACACATTCAAGGAGCCGGAGCTTCTGCTTAAATAAGCAACTCACTGTCCATTCATCTCTTTCATAATTCCCTTCAGCAGCTGGACACTTGGGGAAAATGTTTGTTTTATTTCAAGAAAATAATAAAAAACTATTTCTATTTTAAAAGTTAGTTGTTAATATTGTAATTTGTATATTTAAATAGGAACTGAACAGGAAATAAAATATACACTATATGTTAGGATTTTTAAGAATTCCTTTGATTTGATTTACCCTAAAAAGGTGTCTAAAATTATGCAATAAAATTTATTATTTGTCTTTTCTACTATCTAACAGGTTTTTGCATAGTTTGTTATACATTTTTATGGTGTTTAAAATACCCATTATGATATCGGTAACACCTCTCATAGTAGTATAAACAAGAAGTTCAATAAATCACTAGGGATTTAAAACTCATTAAAAACAGCATCTAAAAGTATGCAATAAAATCTTTAAGGCGTCCAATGTGGTACAGAAATCCCTAAAATATTTAAAAGGGTCTTCAAATAACACTACAAATTATAACACAATAAAAACCGAATTTATTCATATTTCGTCATCTCAAAAATAGCAATGCATACTTGTAGAAATTTTTTAAAAATAGTTTTAAGACTCTTAGTAATTTCTGAAGGACCTTAAAATATTAATTTACTATGTTAGATTCTGTTACATAGTTCTGGATACATTTCTTAAAGTATTTCAAAAACCTAGTGATATATGAGGCACCTCCATTAGTTGCATTTGTTCAAAATTTCTCCCCCCTTTTCCCGTTTACACAATTTTCTCCTTGTGCACTCATTCCATTCATTGGAAGCTTCCTACGATTCCCCACAAAATGTTGGCCCCAAATCAGAGTTGCAATTTTACTTTTACCACCGAAAGTCGGTTTGCCCGTAATCCACTCGTTTTCCATTGCCCCTCCTCCCCGCACCGAAATGAATTGATTTATGATGTCTGAAACACATTCGCATTCGGTGGAGCGCCAAAAGTTATGCAACACCAGCACTGAGGAAGGGCGGGTGTAGTTCTTTTTCTCCTCCTACTTTGTTTGCCACCAAAACTCCGTTTATTCCACGACGACCCCGAGTGGGCGTGGCCCCGGAGTAGGTGTCAACTCACGACCATTACGAGTGGCAGTCGGTCCACGGAAAGTATGCCACTCCGCCCGTTCCTGGTCACGCTCTGGCCATACGGCTTCCCTTTGGCCATCATTTTTTATTAACAATCATAATTCATATTTATTAATGTGCTCAATTTGTTTTTAATGATATTACCAGCCATCGGGCGCGAGTGTGTGTGTGTTCGTGCCAGGATCGATGGCCGACGCCGGGCTGTTGTCATTATTTTTTTGCTTGTTAACTGCGCCAGGATGCTCGGGATGCTCGGGATGCTTGGCTGCCCCGGATGACTCCTCTCGAGGTGACAGTTTGATTTACCGACTGGCTCTGGGTGGTCGGCGATGTGTGCAGTAAGGGGCAGGTGAATTCGATAAATTTTGGGTTGCCCCCTGGGGGATTTTCTGGCGCTTAAACAAAGTTTTGGAAAAAGCCAAGTTTTTGTTTGCCCATAATATAAATTAATACACGCACCGATATGAATCGTAAATAGCGATTTAAATCAATGTATTGTTATGGATAAATATTTACGGTAATGGTGATTTATGCTTGGGTTTTGTTGCGGAAAAATTATATACACTTTGCTTGGTGAAATTTGTAAGCTAAATATATGTTTTATAGATAATAAATAAGAAATAAACTTATATACATTTTTCCTTTCCAGTTAAAACTTAGTTTTTTCTTAAACTATACACTTAAATCAGATTAAATGATCAAGTTTTTTTGAGACCAATCATTTTTAGATCCATTAAAAGGTCGAAATCGAATCTCATCCATCTTGGGTTGCTCTCCCACTACTATCATATCCTACCAATTCAAGCCCGTTAAGAGGAAGGAAAGCCTTAAAAGAAAACCCCCTTTCAATTACTAAAACGATGTCGGAACGAAGAAGATTCAGAGAAGAGGAAAGCGCAAAGAAAATCCGTATACAAACGATAACAATGGTGGTAGGGACAACAACGAACAAAAAAAAAACGAGTCCAAGAAGAAGGATGCAAAATACAACAATGTGGCGTGTCCACAAACGAGAAATAAGAGAGATGAGTTGGCCAAAAAGAACAGAATAAACAAACATGGCTAAAAAGTCAACCGAGTGGGGAAAGTCGACAAAGTAAGAAAATACGCGTTGGGGTTTGGGGAAAGGCATTTTAATTAAAATTTCAAGCTGAAAAGAGGCGTGTGGTTGTATTGAAAATTAACCGAATTAAACAGGTTCTCCGGAGTGTTCCAAACTTTTGGTTTCCTTTGTAAAAAAAAAAATGCAGAAAGAGGGACATGGCCCCAATTTGCAGGATTCTGGTCAAGGACTTTTGCATCTTTTATGCAATGCTAATCCTTTTAAGCAGCCAGTCTGCACACGAATATATATGTATATATTTGTGTGTCTGCCTCTCAGGGGTATAAATTAAAAAAACAGCTACAATAACTGGTGGCAGCAAGAAAATAAAAAACGGAAACAACAACTATGTTTATGGAGGAAAAGTTCCGAGTTGCAGGCGACTCCTTAAGGATTCCTGTCGCGCGCTCGCCAACAAAAGGGAAATATAAATTACACATGCACAATTATTTTCATTTTCACGCAGAGAGTTTTCTTTCACTTTCATCTGCCTCTCACTTTTCCCTCTACACTAGACTTTTTAATTCTCCGTCAGAGCTGTCATATTTTGTGTGGAAAATTTAAAAAGAAAACTGTACCGACTACAGCATATTTTGAGGCTCACAGGATAAGTTGTTTCTTTTCACTCAAACTCAGACTAACTTCCAGGACATGTGGAAATATGCTGAGATTTTTCTTTTGCAAGTTTTAATGAGTTCTCTCAAAAGCACAATGAAAATGAAAAGAACACTGAGAAGTTCGTGGAGGCAATTTGTAGGTACTTATATGCGCTTCAAGAAACTTAAATACTTTGGCATTTTCCACGAAAAGAAAAGCAGGAAGAAAGGAAAATGTTGTGGAAAGAAATTAACTCAAATTTGGTTCTAGGAAAATGTTTCTTTCAGAGGTATCTTTTATCATAATTGTATTTCTATGGAAGGAACTGTTGAAGATTTGATTTAAGACCATTATACAGGTTTTAAGTAGAAAGCTTTATTTAAAAACAAAGTATTATATTTCCCTTGAATTTCTCAGAGAGTTCTATATTTAACCTCCGCTCTTAACTTTGAAACCTTTCAAGTTATCAACAAAATGCGAAACGCACAAGAAGCTTAAAATTATAAATCACTTAAAAGGCTGCCTTAGAGCCAACCGCAAGTCGGCGAGATCCACAGGATTGATTCGTTGCCAGCTTAGCTAAGGACAATAAGTAGTAAAATTGGTTTCCTTTTGGGCCCTTCACCCATTGTTGTCGCACCCAAACCAAACGCCTCTGTGCCTGGTCCTGGGCCTCTCGTCCTTGTCCTCGGAGCACTATCTCGCACACACGGACACGAGACGAGAGTCCGTGGCCCAAGTTGATGTCAAGTTTGAGTGGCTGCCATCCTCCATCGTCAACAGTCCTTGTCCCACCGTTGTCTCTCGGCTGAGCCTGGTACTGGGAATCGATGGCATTTGCCACTTGGAAGACTGCCAAAAAGTGCACAGAAAATGCAAGGCGGCGGCTCACACACATACAGAAAACGTGACGGGGCAAGTGGCAAACGATTTTTAATTAAATTTTGTGCCTCTCCTAGGGGAAGTACACTACTGACTTATTTATTGTTTTGTGTCCCAAGAGCACTAATGGAATATTTCTAAAGAACTTTTGGAATAACTTTCCTTGAGATATTCAAAAGAGATACTTTCTAAACAACAAACTACTGTTTTGGATAAAGAAAAACACAAGAAACATGTTTGTAATTAAGTAAATAAAAGAAGTAAGACATCTCAAACCAATAAAACCTTTTAACTAAATTTTTATTACTTTTAAAATATCCTTTCTCTGGTGCAGTGTAGCTTTAATTTATAATCCGACTTCCCAGTGGACTCTGGACTGTATCAAAGGTTCAATTCGGTTTAAAAGAGTTGAATCAATGCAAACAATGGCTTAGCCATCGGCTGTCTGACAGTCTGCCTGCCTGTCAGAAGCGCGCAACCCTTTTGCATAACAATTAGGCAACTCTGGCACTGTTAACCAATGATTTGTGCAAATGCTTCTGACGTCGCCTTCGGGTTCCACGCTCCTTTCCCCAACTTTGCCCTTTTTTCCAGTCCCAGACGAACCAAGTTTCTGCATTTACATATTAATTACAACTAAACTTTCGTTGTTCTAGCCTGGCAAAGTGCTGGTAAGATTAATTATGGAGTTTCCCAGGGCGCCTGAACGGGGAAAATACTTTTCTAACAAAGGTGTGACAGGTTGAGGTTCATCTGGTATTTGCTAAGTTATAGATTAACTATTCTTTTCTACTTCAATAAATTATATTTGTCCTTACCTTGGTAATTGTAGGCAAACAGTTAGAGTTATAGAACTTCAGATTCCCGTACGGATATCTGTAAATTATATGAAAGGGATGTCAATTTAATTAGTTTGCTATAAAATATAAATAATATTTAAACAAACAGGTAACACAATCGGCAATGAATCACAATAAACACACACATTGCAATCACATTTGTCAGGTCTAATTAGGGAAAAGGGGTCAACGCAGTTTTCAATTTATTTTTATAGATTTCGCTGATAATAAAGTATTTGGCAAGAGGCCTTGCTTTTGCATAATCCCATACAAATTATGGGCATTCTTAAGATAAGTATAATTACTTTGTTTTATCAAGAACCTTGCCTTGCAGGAGACACAGTTCAGAATCTATATTTTCCCATTGCCTTTTTACAGCTTTCAATTAGCATTAAACTTTTAACCACAAGAACTTGTAAAAGTATAAATTTTGTAATACATTTTAAAGAACATAAAATAAGAATTTCATGGCTAAGCTTTAAACAAATATTACATCATAGAAATAATCGTTTTTCCAAAAATAATGAGTCAAAATCTTTATGCTAATATAAATTTCAAAAACGAGAAAATTAGTCAGAGACGAAGAATTTTCTGTAGGTTATTGAACTGAACATAATGATTATGAATATGATTGTAATTAAGTCGGTAAGATAAAAACAAGATACCAGATTTATGTGTGTATACGATATTATAATGATGCGTGTGCCAAACGATGAAGAGATTTAAATACAAGAGCAAATATATGATATCGAAGCTACTTTTGGGTTATACTAACAAACCCTGGTTTAAATATAATTTATTTCGTTTTTTGAATACATTAAAGATTGAAAAATAAATGATAAAAAAATGTAAATATTTTTATTTAATTTTTAACGATAAGCCCAGTTTTCCTAAAATAGTCGTGCTATAAATACAATTAATCTTAAATATCAATTTATTATTACACATTACCTGTAATGTTTACAAAATAAGTAATTTTTAAAGCATTTATTTCTGAATAAAATATAAATATACCAGGAAATATAAAAAAAAAATAATTTGCATAACAAACATTTTCTTTGATTACGTTAAACCGAAACCAAAGCAACCAACGAGCAAAAATACTTAAGAGTTATTTTTTTTTTTGGGGCCAATACCGACAAGTATGCCTTTGGGCCAACTCGAGCAGGTCTAGGCTCTCCCCGCGTAACACCTTTACATATATGGGGGTTAATCCAAACATAGCCCTTGTCGTGGCCCAAACACAACCCATTTCCCCGTCGTTTCAATTCAATCAACCATAAAACATAAGCCGCCGCTCGACCGGCGCTGGGCAACCAACACACACGCATGTCATGCTGACGATGACATGCCCTCTGACCACACCCCCTCAGAGCCTGGGCGTAAGGTGTCAGCACATCGCTCTGGGGGCGCACCTGTCCCGCTCCCGTTCCCTTTCCCCCTTCCGCTACAAATTCCGATCCCAAACTCTGCGGGGTGAGACTGACTGACAGTTTTGCGTGCCTAATTGTTAGAGGAAGTAAGGAAAACATTCGTTGCCCCGAGGTTGTCATGACAAAACAGCCTGCCCCAAAGAGCCCTTTTTCGTATTTGGTCTAAATAAGACAGAAAGGCCGGTAAACACAGGGAACAAGGTAAAAGGCCAGCCAACTTGAGTGCATTAAGAAATTTAATAAATTACGCAAGCAAAGAACACCCCGTTCCGGATTCCAGATTCCACAGAGAAGGCAAAATAAGAGCTGCCGGATAAGCCATTAAAATTCAGCAAAGTGTGAACATTTTTATGCCAGCGAAGGAAACCCAAACGAATATATTGATGACCAGCCGGGCAGGACCAAAAACCAAGCCAAGGTGGTGGGGTTTCTTAGCCAATCTAAACAGGAGCGGTTTGGGGAATAGAAATATAAATGAAAAATGGGAATTATGTTTTAGAACATTCTTTGATTTTTGTAATAAAATGTATACAAAATAATTATAGAATAATGAAAATAAGTTTTGAACTATTTTAACACTAAAATTCCTTATTTTTTAAGTAACTTCTAAAGGGAAACGTTAGTTTTTTACATTTTATTATTTTTTCGTTTGTTTTATTATTAATTTCAAGTTTTAATATCTTAAACTCCACTTCTAGGATCCGCACCTGCCTTATGAGGACTCTAATCCCAAAGCGAAACTTTTACAAATGACTGAGTTTCTGGGGTCTCTCGGTCTAGGAAAGTGTAAAAAGCAATCGAAACGAAAACAAAATGCACAAAAATGCTTATTTGCGGTTAACCACAAAATGGTAAGCCAATACCAATAAGGAATAAGGGGTTGGCTTAGAAGGGCAAGAAGGAATGACTGCTAAGAGCCAAGATGACTACGAAGTCTCGAACCTTTCATGATTTACATACAGTTTTTTTTTTGTTCTTTTAGGACTCGAAGGAACCCTGGATTAATTCAAGCGTAAAGTGCACAATAGACTTATTTATAAGACTTGGTTTAAATCAAACATTTATATATTATTTTTAGTTAATTGAAAGAACAGATTATTAGACATTAAAGAGGCTATTAATTTATAAAGAAGGTTAAAGAAAACAAAAGAGCACAACTTTATATATCTAATGGAAATATAATCAATAAAGTATTTTAAACTTTACTCTAATCTTTATTAAACAAATAAATAAAATATGCCTGCAACCTTAACAACTGGCAAACCATTAAATAAACTAATGGTGAATATATATTAAGCATACAAGAAAATGTATACATTTTGTATTTAAATTTATTTTCCAAACTGAATTAATGAATGCTTCGACTTGGGCAAAGAAGAACGGGTTAAGAAGTGTGAACGCCAAACTTAAATTAATGCCGCAGTTAAATTTTCTGACAAGCTTGACCCCTGAATGAACCTGACCCGATGGCGGGTCTGGTCCGGCAGAGCAACCCATTCCCAGTGACAGGCAACACGCGCTCCCAAGCTTTGAAATGATAAATGTTGTTGTTTCCATGGATGTTGTAGTTGTCGCCATGATGACAAACAGCAAATGATGTGTAAATGCATGTGAACGCCGTTGTTACGTCAGTTTGAAGGTGGCGCTACTCATTTTCGTCTTCAAAAGTAACCAAGCAACGTTTTTTGGAGTTTTTGATAATGGTTTTGGATTTTTAAATAAGC
This sequence comes from Drosophila seguyi, assembly GCA_008042675.1. Taxonomy (NCBI): domain Eukaryota; kingdom Metazoa; phylum Arthropoda; class Insecta; order Diptera; family Drosophilidae; genus Drosophila; species Drosophila seguyi. The sequence goes on along the minus strand of VNJU01005468.1, from coordinate 94,838 downwards.
ATTTTATATATTAAACGTTGTTAAAACCTAATGTAAATGAATTCGAGGAACTATTTAAAGGTACAATTGATAAGTATCTTTCACAAAGAGAAACTTGTGAAGGAACCGGAGGAATTCAAGCAATAAAATCTTTTATTTTTTATAATAAGAATATAAAAAAAAGGAAATAAGTCAAAGGATTTCTGAGAGACAAGCTTAAATTGTCTCTAAGTGTAGAAAAATAAATAGTCTCTATTCAGGAGAGACTTTTCAATAAGGAATCTTTATCTCAAAGTGGGACACCACCCCCCCTTGGAAATAAACTTTTCCACGAATTGATTTGTTTCTCTAAGAGCACAAATTTCCCATCACAGCCCAGTCTCTTCCCCAGAGAGAAACAAATTATCCGACATCTTGAGAAACTGCTTAACAGCTATAAAGTGAACAGCTTTTGTGCGCTTCCGCTAAGGCCTTTTGTGAATAATTGTTGCTGCTGTTTATCAAGAAACTAGAAATGATGCCGAGCTTATCGGGCGCCGTCGTCTTTGCGGCTCCTCCACGTAATCCGAACCACTGCAGTGCGTTCGTTGCCCCCCTCTGGCTACGCCCCTGTCTACGGCACCGCCTTCGCAGTCCCTTATCAACGTTATGCGACACGGTGTCCAATCGGATGGCGGGTACGGGCGGATCTCGAAGCGCTCCCAAGTTTGATTTCTCGTACCTCACGTGCTTCGCAAATATTTGCCCAGACCGGGCCCTAACATTTATTGAATAGATCATTTGATTGTCTGCTTTTCACAAAGGTGCTGCCTTCCGTATAACTGGGCAAATGTTTGGCCAACGGAAACAGTTAATAATGTGTCAGAATGCGTGTAGTTAAATATTTAAATTACATGCTCAATTAAAAAGGAAGGTCTCAACAAATTAATATTGCTTTGCCAATTTCATAATTTTCCGCACACAAAATATATATATTTCTAGTTTTTCCCTCATCATTAAAGAGACATAAATCAATTCTAATTATCAAAAACTAGCTAAAACCCCACATTAGTCATAAATTATAATACTGGAAAACATTTTTACGATGAGTAAGAACCACAAGATCAATGGTTAGTTCCCAAGAACCAGACACCAGTAGTTGTATCGAAATTTGTATTATATATTTTCTCGTTTCAAATTTGTATCATTTTGCTTTTTTCCAAGGCACCCATCATCAGTTTCTATTTTTAAACGACGTGTCGCATAAATTAATATCTTTGTTGTTCAAAATATTTACTTGGTGACAATATTGAGCCACAAACGACGGCAAGATTTATGTGTGCCCCTCGGACTTTCAGTGATCTTTTTTTTTGAGAAAAAAATATCATGCATACACATTTTTAATAGGTTAACAAATGTTTTGTTAATGTGAAAATTAACAGGCGATTGAAAATCAAATTAATCAAAGTGAGAAGAGGAAATTCCCAAATTAAGTGAATAATCGCAAGTATTATAGCTTTTACTCTTTTAAGATAAAGTTAAAATTATGGTTGGTGCGCTTATCACTTTAATTAATATTATACCTATGGCGTAGGTAAAAGCCCTTATCAAATTTCTTGGCCATGGTCTGGTCTACACTCACATGATGACTTTTGGAAAAAATAAATAGAAAAGGAAACTGTAATCAGTTAACAAACAGTAGACTCTCTAAAGTAGCAAAATTGCAAATCACTTGAGAAATTTCATTGTTTGAAAATTTAATTCTTTAAAAAAAGTGAAAATTGGGTCTTATTTTAGAATTTATTGTAGAAATCAAAACTCTGTGCTTGATTTTTAATAAGCATTTATTGTTTTATATAAAATTCACACACTTGTAAAGGATGATTTAATATATTGTGTTAATACTGATTTGTGAGATATTTCAAACTTTCTATATAAATGTATTATTTATCTATTTTTGTGTAAGATTAAAAAACTTAAACATTTTTTTATAGAAACTCTTGCAATCAGCAGTTTTCCCTCAAATATCAAACTTTAAACAGAAATTACGAAGCACAAAAACGGAAAGACGGAAAACGAGGCTCGTCGTCAAATATTTAAAAAGTTAACTATAGCATATAAATAGAGCAAACATAACTACATATATAAATATGTATGAATCGAGTTTTTGTGCCGATAAAGAGCGGAAAACGAAAGAGAGCCAAAATTATAACAGCAACAACAATAGTAGCCAACAAATGAACAATGGCGCCAGTTAGGCATAATAGTTCAGATATAAAATAAACATTTTCGATTGTACGAAATTATTATCGAACTTACATCACGCACACACATACAAAAGCGCACACACAGAGACACTAACTGCCATGCAATTTGTCGACTGTTGTTGTTATTTTTGTTGTTGCTGCTGCTGCGGCGAATGGTAATGATGATTTTAATAATTTTCTTTCTTTTGTTATCGTTATTGTTGTTGTTGTTGACGCCGCACGAATTTGAAATTTGATTTCTTTTGATTTTTGGCTTCGGTTGTTGTTTGATTTTAGCTTTTTGGCTTTTTTTTTTGTGTTTATTTATTTTTTTTTTTTTCTTAGCGAAAAGAAATGAAATCTTGCTGCCGCTTTTGCTGTTGTGGTTTTTGTTGTTCCTTTTGCTGACCGTTTTCTATGAATGAAAGAGGCATTAAGTAGAGGCAATAAGAACAAAAACAACAACCACACTAGGCGTGACACAGAGCGAGAGAGAGAGCGAGGCAAAACGAAACGGGTTTTTCACATTTGTAGCATAGTGTGACTTAGGAGAAAAGAGATATGTGTAGATAAGCCCGAGTTGTGTGTCCAGAATGTAAGCCTAAAAAGGAAAAGCGGCGCTTTTTTACACCCAAACTGCTGGAAACTGCGAGTGGGTGGGTGGGAGAGGGAGGGAGAGAGAAGGCGGCCAGCTGATTTTTGGTCATGCCACATGCAACAGCAACAACAACAACCGCTGCTGCTGCTGCACCCTTCCCTCATCAATTCAATTTTTGTTGTTTATTTGGGTGAGCTCTCTCTCTCTCTCTCTCTTTCGCACCCACACACACACTCTCACAGGCAGTGCACACAGCAAACACAAGCATGCAAAAGACCTCGCGCATTAAAATTTGTGTGTTACACTTGTTTTTCTTTAGTTTTCGATGCTGTTTTTGTGGCTGCTCCTGCACAGCGTTTTGCATTTATTTCGGTCCGGCTCGTTCTCTCGGCGATCTTTATTTATAAGCTGGCTTTCTCCGGCTCATTGCCGCACACACGCACACACCAAACACACACACACACACACCTTCTTTTCAGCTTTTCGCGAAAAACATTTAATTCTCAGGCTGTGGTTTTTGGTTTTCCGACTGGCACGCGCGTCCGCCCGCACACGCGTAGAAAAACACCCGTTTCGTTCAAAACTGAGAGCGTATACGTGATTACGTATACGTGATGCGTCGGCCCACTAAACAACAACTAAAAGTTCGTTTCGTTCGCTTGGCTTCGAGCCACTCGGTGGCTGCCACTCTGGCTCTTTTCTCGTCAAATTCGGATTGGGAAAATCAGATGTGGGAAAATTGTGGGTATTCTTGGTATTTTTAAATGTACATTTGGCTATTTTTAGCTTCTTTTTATTTTCCATCATTGAGATGAAAGTGTACCTGTTTTTATCTATATTTTTGAACTAACGAAGCGCCGAACGAATATTATCCTATAAATAGGAACTGAATATGATATTTTCGACAGTTTACTTACTTAAAAAAACAATTTCAATTTCATTTCAAATTAATAATGAAAAGAATAATAACTTACATCATTTCGATAAAATGTTTAATTAACAAAAGTTCATCAATCTCTCTTTTACTTAAAGTTCCTGCAAAATTATTGAATTGATTGAATTATTATTATTCATTGTAAAATATATAAATTATACTAAAATTTTCTTTAAAATTATTTATTTGATTAAATTATTAAGCACGGTATCCAGACAGAAGAAAACTGTTCCAAAGCAGTGAGAGAGAGCGAGCGGCAAATAGTTTGGAACAGCTTGTCCCCTAGGTTTGTTTCGAAGCGCGGTATCCAGTTCAGATTCGAAAATACTAGAAAGGTGCAAGATTTAGGAGATTATTTGAAGGCGCACTTCTAGTATTTCCATAACGCGTCGAAGAAAAGAATAAAAATTTTAATAAAACAGATTGTCCCCGACGTTTGCCTCTCGCTCTGCCCTTCACATATTTCAAAGTATGGATCCCGACACGAACAATAATACGTAGAAAAATCGAATCCAGGAGTTAAAAGAGCAAATACAGTCTTAAATAATTTGATGGAGGCAAATACAATACTTTGGAAATTACATAACATTCATTAAAGAGACATGGGACGAAAATATACAAATAAAAATAACAATACGAATGTAGAACGGGACACGGAACTTAATTCCAATCATCCGAGTTCCTTCCACATGTACTGGGAGCTGTCCAAGGCAGGCGCAGCAGCCGGAACGCATGCCAATAGCTAAGGGACAACTATTAATTTCATCAAAAGATGAACGTGTCTATGTTTCAAATATTGCCGGGTGTCAACAAAGTACGACCCCATCATTGGCGCTCAAAAATTGCCGAAAAACAAGTAAAAGGAGCGGCCACACTTCAAAAGAATAAACATTTTTCCGCTGCGTGACAACTTTTAGAACTGGATACCGTGCTTTAAATAAAAGAAACAATTTTATAATTCTGTGAAATTAAAATAGATAAAAAAATAATATAAAAAAAAAATTCGTCGGCCACCATGGCGGATTAGCGACGGCAAATATCAAAGCAAAAGCAAAGGCAGAGTCAAAAAGCAAAAATATGTCCTAGCAATGAGTGCGAGTGAGAGAGATAATTTGTCTGACAAAATTCTGTTACCCTCATTCTGTAAAGAATCCATCCGCAAAATTCTGTGACTCTCATTCTGTAAAGAATCCATCCGCAAATTTCTGTTACTCTCATTCTGTAAAGAATTCATTCGCAAAATTCTTTTATTCTCATTCTCAGAAGAGGCATCACCAAAATGGCATCACTGATTTGTAGTATTTTTTAGCTCTTTAAATGCGGATACTTTGAAGTAGTGCTTTAGCTAATTTCAAGCTAGAGTTAACTATTTTGCCAATGAATCAGCAGCTTAGTATATTTTTTCGGGCAACACTGCAACAGAGTTCGCTGTTATGTTAACTGCAAACGGGCACACTGTTAAGCCGCGCAAAACCTGTAAGCCAGACCACTTTTAAAAAACTCTTTTTTATGTTGCTTGGTTGTTGGTTTTATATTTTCTAAAACAAGTTCTCAGATGTGGTTTTTTAAATTTTTCATTGGGCTAACACTGCTTACGGGTTTATATAATAAATATGAGCCTACAACAAAAAGTTAATAAATTAAACTAAAAAATAACTAAAAGTCAAACTATATTGTTACATCTTTTAATGTTTCCCTTATATTAGGGGTGCTGTAATAAAAAGAGAAGAAAGAGCAAAGCCATTTATTAATGCATCAATCAAATAAACCATAATTGACCAGAATTACCTGAATGTCGATGCATCATTAGCATCTGCATTTCATCGTCTGCAAACCCCGTAACCATTCAATCAATCAATCATGGCCACTTTCGTGCAGCTTAAACATTTCAATTGCCGGCAGCACGCGAAAATTACGCTGGGGATAGGAGATGGCAAGTGAACAGGTGGTGGCGGTGTACAAGTACAATTAACCGATGCCTTGCCTTCCCCCATGTCCAGCACTTTTGAAAGCCAATTTCATTCTGAAATAAATTGAACGCACCTGATACTCTTCATTTAATTTCTGTCTTACCAAACAATTAATTTGCAGAAAGGAAATTTCAATGAAAGTGAAAGGTTGTTGGTTAAATATTCTTCCGTTGGAAATATAAGCAAAGAAAACCAAACGTGCTTGTTATTATTTTGTCAAAATAAAAAACATATCTACAAAAATGTAAACAAATTCAATTGACAAACTAAATTGTCATTTTATTCTCTTTCAGTTGCATTCTCCAGAATATAAATAGTTTTTTTCAATTTGCCTTTACTTGCAGTCATATAATTCTAGTTTTTACATTCTTTATAAATTATAGACTTGGGACTCTGCTTTTTTAAGACAAAATAAAAGGGATGCTCAGCTAAGGTATCTTCCCTTAAAGATATTTCATTCACTCGTCCAATTCACGTATACTTCTAGATTCTTAGAAATAGGGTAGAAAAATTCATATCTTCGGTTCGCTAGGCTGCTTTGTACATTGACTGAACTAGACTTCTGTCTGAGAAAGGAACGAAAGAGACACTGCCTTAGATTCCATTGGCATTCGTCCCCTAAAGCTAACTTACAGGCTAATCTGCTCCAACAGGCGCTAGTAACCAGGCCGCGTCTCTTTTTTAATGGCGTGATGCATAATCTGCGCCAGCATGTTCTCCTGATGGTCCAAATAGCCCTGGATGGTCTGCTGCAGAGCAAGGAAATGCTTCTCCTTCTGCTCGAGCTCCAGGAGGCAGGCTTCGTTTTGCTCCTGCAGCATTTGGTTTTCCTTGCGCAGCTGCTCCACTTGGGCCATCGTGATTTGTCCATTGCGTGGCAAAATGCTGCGCCGTCCGCGCCTCCTCTTGGCCAACAGCCTATCAGCGTCCGGCAGACCATTGACTTTGGCAGTCAGAGGCAGATCTGGCAGCTGGTGATTGGCGGGCGCCAGTGGTGCCCGCCGTAATACATCTTCCGCGGCCCTCGGTTGCGAATAGAGGGCAGCCGCGTTCGAGAGCTCCGCTTGTGTCGGCTTGGTCTCGGTCTTGACCAAGTTGTAGGGCTCGCTGGGAGGTTCAGTCTTCACCAAGGGTGGAGGAATATAGCATGACTCGGCATCCAGAAAAGCGCTCCCATCCGGATCTCTCTCGAACTTCAGGTGGCTGCCGGTGGTCACCATCATGGGTGGCAGGGCGGGCAGGTCAGTTCGCGCACGCTCGGCGGCTGCCTCCAGCACCGTGTGCGCCTCATGAATGTTGGCATTCGGGTTCGTGGGCTGGAAGAGCGAGTGCACCAACGCATAGAGGCGCCACTCCGATGTGTACCCTGGATTGCCCTCGATGCGGCTGCGTTCGTTTCTGCGGGAAAAATTGCGTGTAATATGGGAAACTCTCGCAGTAGATGCTGCTTCTTACAAATACTTATTGCGGTAGCTGTTGATGCGCCGGCGAACCTCCTGCTTGTTCAGCCGAATTCCATGTTTCTGCAGTCCGTCTGCGATTTCCCGGAAAATGGGTAGATTGTCCGTATAGGATGCAATTTCATGCAGGTGCTCGCGCCACACCCTGACCAGCATGGCCTCCTCCAAGGAGGTGTAATAGCGCAAACGCTGGTGTTTCGATCCACTCATTTTCGGAATTACAAAATCCAGGACATCACGAAATCCGGCCGAAATTAGTTTTTATAACAACAATAATGGCTAAGTTGAAACATGGGGATTTTTTCGTTGCCCGGCAGATGGTCACACAAGAACAAGAAGAGAATCAAATAACCAGGGCTGCAAGACATTCTAAAAAATATCGTATTGATGATAAAATTTAATATAACAAACTTCATAATATTTTATTAAGCAAAATGAAATTTTTATATATATTGTTTGAATACAACATTTTTTCCCCTATTGTAAAAAACAATAAGTTTTGCATAGAAATAATTTGTATATGGTATTGGATTTTTATATTTACGGAAACACTTTAGAATCATTTCCAGTTTCTAGACTCCCGACATAGTCGTTTTGTGGCAATTCCCTACCTCTAATGGAATTCTGAGGAATTAAAGAATAAATAACAAAAATATTTGAAACATAATATTACAATTTCAATATTTGCGCAAAAATGGTAAAAATAATTATATGATTTTGTACAAAATATCGAAGCATTGACATTTTTATATCGTAAAGTGAACAATACGTTATAAAGTGAACAAAGACGTTAACTTGCTATATAAAGTGATACAAAATTTAATATGATCAAAGAGATTCAATTGACAATGCCGATTGCGTACATTTGTCGGAGCGCAATGAATATTGCAATGGTAGTTTCGATAGTTTAAATATCGGGCAACTAGCTGGCGTTATCGGCGTTTCGGTGACGCACGGCCACACTCTTCTGTGTACCAGAGCTGTTGTTGATTTTTTGTGCAGAAAAGTTTTGGCTTCCCCGAATTCCCCGAAAGGACCCACTGCATTGTGTAATTTGGAGGCAGCGTAGACCAGTGGACCACGACGAACGCGGCGCACTTAGCTGAGGCAGGAGCGCAGTACATGGAATACGAGAAGCTGGCGCTGAACGCAAGTGTAGGCAGCGCAGTCGGCGTCGGCGGCAGCGGAAACGGCGCCGAACAGGATTCGAGCATGTGTGGGGGACAGGAGATGCTCGATGGCAGGTCCAAGGAGAAGGCGCGCCGCTACTGGACGCCCAGCGAGGAGGAGAGACTGTACGAGATCTGGGGGCGCGATAACTGGCGGCTGACGCGGACCGGCAAGAACACCATCTTCTTTGGCAAGTGGGCAGAGGAACTGCGCGAGCGGTTCGCGGTGGACGTGAAGCCAGAGGAAATTCAGATGAAGGTCAACCAGACAAGGGCCAAGTTCAGGTAAGTGCTACCTGCGCACACAGTGGTCGTAAAGGGATTAATTGCAAATCTTACCTACAGGCAAGTGAAGAAGAACCTGCAGGCAGATCCCTCCAGCTATGCCACGCGATGGAAGAAGTACGACATCATCAACAAGATCCTGAAGAACCTGCACAGGCCCAAGAACGCCGAGCCGCTGCCGCCAGAGGCCCTGCTCAATAACCGCGATATGACACCGCCCCGGGAAGATGGCTCCGCGGATCAGCCGCCGCCGCAACAGCAGCCGCTTCAACAGCAGGCTGTTCAGCAGCAGGGCATTGTGATGGCCGCTGAGCCGCCTGCCGCTACCTTCTACAACAGCAGCAGCAACAGCAACCATGGCAGCAGCCACAACAACAACAACAACAGCGGCGGCATGACCTTCAGCACGGAGCTGTTCACGGATCAGTACGATGAGGTGGTCAAGCAGGAGTACGAGGACGATGAGTACCGCTCGCTGCCCTTCCAGGAGCAGCTGCAACAGTATTCGCCAGCCGAGCCGGCCCAGCTGCTCGAGTTGCAGACGCCACAGCAGCAGCAGCAACAGCAGCAGCAGCAGCAACAACAACAGTATCAGCCTGGCTATGAGCAGCATCAGTTTCAACAGCAGCCGGCTAACTTTACCAACAACAGCAGCGGCGCAAACAGTGCAGTGGCCACGTCGACCATCAACCATCAACCCATTACTGCGGTGGCCTACATCAATAGCAGCAATAACACAATCAGCGTGGCCACAAACTCCAATGGCGGCATGCCGGCTCCAGTTCCAGCATCAGCAGCAGCCGTAGTTCCAGCGCAGGCTCCTTCGCCCGCTCCAGCTCCAGTCAGCAATTCGATCACTAATACGCCCGCATTGGGCGTCTCCCCCGTTCCCGTCCCACGGAAGCGCGGTCGTCCATACGGCTCGGTTAATCTACCAGCGGCCGACTCCCTGGAAGCCCTCTACATGGAGGAGGTGCGGCGGAAGAACCAACTGCTCTATGAGCAGACCAAGATCTCCCGCCAGCGGCTGGAGCTGGAGCAGCGCAAGGTCGACCTCATGCAATCCTTCTTTCCCAAGTGTCTCGAGCAGCAGGCGCAGATCCTTAATCGCATGATGCAGCTGCAGCAGCAGCAGCCGGCGTCCCATCAGCTGCCAGTAGCCGGTCGGCCGCAGTGAGAATCTTCTGTGGACTTTTTAAAACTAATTTCTGGACTGCATGAAAATTTGTTTCCTTTTCAGGGTCGCTGCACTGCCCTGATTCAGGGTGTCCCGTTTTTAATCAGAAACACATAACTTAACAAACATGCTTCATTGTTTATAAGATTTACGATAAACCTAATTAATAAATAAATATAAAAACAAAGATGTGGTCTGTTTTAGATCTTGTGACTCCAGAATATAATATTGTACCCGTACAGTGACGGGTCGTATACGCATTCTTCTGAGGTACGAGTAAAAATATCTAAAAGTAGTTAGTTGCATCGTTTCACATATTCAGTTAACCTTTTCTCTATTTTCTCATTAATTTTCAGGCTTCGAGTATGTAGAGCTTTTTTGTTACAGTCGTAGAAAGACCTTTCCAATTATGTGCGGCGGGTTTTTATTCCATGTTTCTTTGTTATTGTTTCAATGTGGATTATTCGGAAATATGTTTTGTACTGAAGCAAAGCCAGAGCCGACAGAAAAGTGCTCTTAGAACCTGCTGGATGCTTTTTAATGCTTCGGAAGTAAACTTTAATGGCTCCTGGGCAACGGGTAAGATTAGAAAGCTATTAAATAAATATTTTACTAATCATGTAAATGCTTTTTATTTAAAATATTTCTATGAAGCTAATTAAAATTATAAATTAAAGTTACTATTATTTAACTTTACCTTCATCAATGTATATCTTTCTTACATCGCATGGTAAAGATATTAATCTCATTTTTTTTTGGGCTTATTTTGTTAAACATGGCTTTCAAATGTTAAGTAATTTTAATTAGTGTAAAAATTAAGTAGTAAAAATGTTTTAACAACCGAAACGATAAATAAAAGATTGGAATAATAAGGTATTGCTGTAACCCAAAGTATATTTATACTTTAATTAATTATGAATTGTAAAAAAGTAAATTATATTTATACTTTTATTAATAATGAATTGTAAAAAACTAAAGTATATTTATACTTTAATTAATAATGGATTGTAAAAAATTAAAGTATATTTATACTTTAATTAATTAGGAATTGTTTTATAATTTCAATGGTTTTAAACTAATTTACTCTTTTTTTATTTTTCTTTTTTTATTTATTTAAGTATAATTAATTTCAAATGTCGTATAGGGTGTCCCTTTCATTGCTTTGCAAACCCCTAGCTTAAATTATAAGACTCTTTGCAAGTGTATTCGAAAAGTTGTAAGCTCCGAGAGGGGCTTGGAGCAAAATGGTATTTTATTTCTCAAAAAACTGATCGCTCTTTCCCGCTCATAGCTGCTCTCTTATCTCGCTATCACTCGCTGCCTGCTGTGTGCCTCTGCCTCAGCTGCTGTCGTCGTCGCCGTCAGAATTAATTGCTGTGTGATTGTAATTGATTTCTGATTCCAATTCAGTTGCTTTTTGGCGGTGCCTCAGTGAGTTTCGTTCCGGTGCTCGTTTCGCGGTGTGACAAGTGGAAAATCAGAGACTTTAGCTACGGACAGACAATGCTGGACAGATCATCGCTGCTGGTCGCCGGCCTCGGCCTCGGCCTCTGCCTGTGTCTCTGCCTGGGCCCGCGCACCTCGCTGGCAGCGGCGGTTGGACGGGAGGACAGCGACAGCAAAACGGCGTGGGAGCTAACGGAGGCGCTATCGGGAACATCAGGGCTCCGCGGCTTCAATGGCACCTGGATAACAGGTTGGTAGCTTGGAGTGGGTCGGCTCTCGGTCCTCGGGTCTCGGTTCGATGACCCACCTTTTGCCGCTCGTTTGTCTTCCACGGTCAACGCGGGCTGTGGAAGCTACACTTTTCCCTAGAATTCCCCGCCTCGGGGAGTTATCACCCGGGAATTCCCACCCGCTGGGCGGTGTTCCATCATCAGCGGGAGCTGTGCCCCCTCTTATCAATGGACTAATTTACGTATGGCGTGAAAGTGTTTACAATGCATTCAGTTTTGACTTCACATGCAAGTGCAGGGGGTCAGGCGTCTCCCCAGACTAGTTATGCACAGAGAAATAAGTCGGGGCTATTTTTAAAATCCTGATTATTTTATTTTCTAATGTGCTAAAATTTAAATTGAAAAATTGTATTCAAGCGCATGTCTCTTAGTAATATATTTGTATACCCTAGTAGGATATTAATTAATAATACATTTCTCAGGGGATTACATATATATATATATATATATATATACATATATATAAAAAATATAATAATAATATATAACATTCAATTTAATTTATTTAAAAAACGAAACGCAACCTTTGCCTTTATCTAAAATCCGCATCGGATTAATTTTGTGCGGAACAGTTGACGGAACTAAAAATCTATTCCCTTCCGAAATAAATACGCTAGTAAGTTACGAGTTAGTTTCTTTATAAATTGACCGCTCCAACAGACGGACGACTTTGGACACTTCAAGATGACAGGCTACCTTCTATGGCTGATGGTGGCTCGTAAGTGTCTGCTGAAAGAAGTTTTAATTAACTGGAATATTAATTAAAATAATTTGCACTAGTGGCCTGCCTCTGCAGCACAATGGCAGAGGAATCCGCAGAGGATTCCGCAGAGAATTCCGCAGAGAATCCAGCAAACGATTCCGTAGAGGATTCTTTGGAGAATTCGGTAGTGTATCCAGTGCTATATCCCGTGGTGTATCCCGTGGTGTATCCCATTGTGTATCCCTTATTGTATCGCGTAGTGGCTCCCACAGTGGCTTCCGGAGTGGTTCCCTCAGTGGCTCCCGTAAAGGATCAAAAATAAAATAAATATATATAATATATCCTTTATATAGATATTATTATTGTGTAAAAGCGCATGTCTGTTATAAATATATATTCGTATACCGTAGTAGGGTATTAGATGTTTACAATGAAGGTGTAATTTTTGACCACATAAATCATATTTATAATGAGTATAATTAGCCGAATCGATTTAGCCATGTCTGGTAGAAAAAATGTTATACATTTTTAAAAAAATTTAAAGGGGTAACATGAATAAAATAGTCAAACAAAAATCCTTTTTAATTTTTTTCTGTCTTGAATTTAATAAGTCTGATATGTTTTTAAATCTTAGATAGCAAAAAAAAAAAAAATAAAATAATAATAAATAAATAAATTGAAATAGATATTAAATATATAAAAAAATATTTTTAATTCTACTCTTTCTTATACTGAACCGAGTTTAATTTAATTCGATATGTGTGAACTATTAATATATAATATATCATTTATTTTTCTTAATTTCCCCTCTATACGTAATAAACAATTCAATTATTATGAAAAACCAATACCAATCTCCTCCTGTCTGCATCATACCACCATAGCCTTGATATTATCTAAAATCCATAACGGATTAATTTTGTGCGAAACAAATGGCGGAACAAAGACTCCATTTTGTTTCGAAATAAAAAATCAAGTACGTTAAGGGTTCGTTTCTTTATAAATTGACCGCTTTCACAGACGACTTTGGTCACTTCGAGATGAGAGGCTACCTAATATGGTTGATTGTGGCTCGTAAGTGTTTGCTGGAAGAAGTTTCAATTAATTAGAATATTAACTAAAATAATTCGTACTAGTGGTCTGCAGCTCAATGGCGGAGGATCCCGTAAGGGAACCAGCAAAGGGTTCCGCAAAAGAGTCCGTAGGTGATCCTCTAGTGTATCCCGTAGTGACTTCCAGTACGCATCCCGATCATATAAAATACCTTTTGCACATGATCAACCAGGATATCAAACTTGAGAAGGAGAATATGCAAAACACAGAACTAAATTTGGAAAAAGTTTTTAAGTCCACGGACGGTCTCGAAAAAAAAAATTCTAAAAAGCAGAAGGACCTGCTGAGAAAAAAGCTGGAATTGGCCAAGCTCAATGTTAAGGTGGAACGGAAAGTGCTCAAGCTGCAGAACTGTCTGAGCCCACAAAAGACCATAGCAGATGTCCGACGGATCGCCAAGGAACGGGTAGATAAAAAGGAGGTAGAACTGAAGTCAGAGGCTAAGAAAAAGTTGCTAGAACACTATTTTAGGCTGCTGGCAAAACCTGTCTTACAAGCAAACACTACCTTCGAATATAGACATAGTCAAATAAAATATCGCTAAAAGGCCAGCCCTAATTATCGCCTTTGGACTCCTTAAGAGGCTTACAAATTAGAGAGCTTTTCTCTTGAATGGAGAGAAAAGAAAGCTGCTAAAGTCCGAGGATGCAACTAGGACTATAGGACATACCTAATCTAAAGTCGAATAATAAATAGTAGTAGTTAAAAGCACCAATTGACCGATGGTATTTACTGGGTAGTTTTCCATGGGGCTTGAAAAAAGATAAAAGACCATGTCATACTCTCTGTAATGTACCGTTAAATGTCAGGGAGTCTGCGGGATACTACAATAATATTAAGAATAAGTTGTATTATTATCTTGTTAGTCATCGTAACAAATTCAAACAAATAGTGATTATTGCAATCTGTATCTCAAATAGTATTCAAATCATGGTGCTAGAATTGTTTAAAACACTAAGATCTGATGAGTTTGAAATTAATTTCTACTTGGAATCACATTTAAGGTTTATTTTTTTTTCGGTTTGGATATTACTTCATCTATTGAAATCCAATTTAAACAGAAATCTTTTGATAGTATCTGTATTTCTTTGTTTTAATTTCCTTTTCAATTACATATTTCTTGTTCTTGAGTTAAAGCCACATTTCACACTATTCGCACACCAATTTGTGTGAAATCTAATCTGCAATGAGTTACGAGCATTAGCTAGTCGCTCGATAGCACGATTATATTTCGTTTCTTATCTGCAACCTGCGGTTTATTACAATCACTAGATAAGACTAGAAATCTTTCAATTTCATGAGAATTTGTCACTCCTTTCTTAATACCCTTCAATTTATACCTTCAAAATATAAGGGAATTAAAGAAAAATTCTTCCAAACTTATATATTTATCAGCTTGTCAACTTAATCTATAAAATCATCGTAAATTAATGTTATGGGAAGTTCCCATAGATACCAAGATTTCTAGTGAATTTTGATTATATTATTATGATGTTTATAAAACTATAAGTCTAAAATGATATTTCTGATGACAAAATTATAGCAAGTAACTATTTATTAATTCAAATTTCTCTCAACCCGCTTGCCACATAACAAATTGAATTAAATTTCTCAAACCTGGCACTGGACCAAAAATGCAAGTAATGCCAGCTGAAAGTTCAAGTTGGCTTTTGTTTTGCCTAATTTGGCATTTTGCGGCTACGCTTATTTGGGAATTGAAGTGAATGCTAATTAGGGAAAGAAAAGTATTAGAAGAAGGTTAATTCGAATCGAAACGCACTCCTAAAATGGTAAGAGTTATAAGAAACTTTAAAAGAATTAAGCTTTTTGAATTGCCAAACTCTTATTAGGTCGCTCACCTATAAAATTGTCTCTTGGAAAGGTTATTCATGTTTATTAGTGCGTTGTTTTTGTATGAATTAGAAAACAAAACAATAAGAATAATTTTTATTATATTGAAATGACTTTACATATTTACACCAATTAATTTTTATAAACTGACTCATTCAGGAAACATGAAACCTGTTTTTCTACATGTTTGCTCGAATTGTTCTCGGAATCATGATAAGGGCTTGGTTTTATTTTATGAAAACCATAACTGCACTGGAAATAAAAAACGAAATCTCTTAAATAATTTGTTAATAAATAATAATAATATAAATTTATAGTAATATTATATAATATATTGTAATGATAGAACAATTAAATAATAACTTAATACAATATAATAAATAAAATCGATAGCACTTCTATACCAAAATCTGTAAAATTGAAGTTTATATGACATATAAATTTTAATTCTTATTGTTAATTTATATTTAATTCAAAAGCATGAATCTCAGGAATACATTCACTGCCTCTTTAAGGCCACTAAAATTATATTTTATTTAGGAAGAGTACCCAAATGAATAGTAGAGAAAACAATACTTAACTTTCCTCTATCTTATCCCCTTTACAGATGAGGAGTTCTACTACACAGCCACCGACAGATCCATTCACAAATTCAATGCGGCCACTAAGACTGATTCGATCTTCCAGGACTCCTCCTTTCTGGTAAAGTAGCTTTCACTCCTTTACGCATTCAAGACCTATCAAAGAGCTTTCTATTTTGCAGAACAACTATGTGGGAGCCACCTTTGTGCTGTCGGCGGACAATACCAAGATATTAATTCGTCACAATCTCACAGAGAAGTTCCGGCACTCGTACATAGCGCAGTACGATGTGTACGACATCGAGACCAACACCACCGTCCAGATCCACAAGGGCGAGAAGCTGCAGTATTGCGGATGGTCGCCCCTACGCGATCGTCTGGCCTATGTCTACCTTAACAACGTGTACATCCACTTCAACGAGAACCTGGAGATCAGCATCACGGACGACGGAGTGGATGGAGTGGTGTACAACGGAGTGCCCGACTGGGTCTACGAGGAGGAGGTCCTAAGCAGCGGTAGCGCTCTCTGGTGGTCACCGGATGGTAGCAAGTTGGCCGTGGGCTTTTTCGATGACACCGATGTGGAGACCTTCAACTATTTCATGTACGGTGACGGAGACACCACCTATTATCAGTATCCGCATGAGGAGCACCTGAAGTACCCCAAGTCGGGCACCAAGAATCCCCTGGTTAGCCTGCGTGTTTACGATGTCACGAACAATGATCCCACCGTGCAACGTATTGTGGCACCCGTGGACATTGTTGGCAGTGATCACATCCTGCAGAATGTGGTGTGGTCCAATGACTCGCATTTGCTCATTACCTGGATGAACCGGCGTCAGAACCTCTCCTCCATTCAGAGCTGCAGCTACCAGGGTGTCTGTGTGGAGGTCAAGCGGTTGGAAGAGCCATCCGGCTGGGTGGACATCAGCACCCCCAAGTGCCTGAGCACGGGCAAGAGCTGCATTTTCTCCTACTTCATCGACAACTGGCAGCAGGTGTGGAACCTTGACCTGGAGACGGGTGTCAATAGCTGGCAATCGCGGGGTAATTTCACGGTCTTAAATGTCTATGGGTACGACGAAGGCAGGGATAAACTGTAAGTACACAGAAAGAGATCTCAAGAGAAATTAGAGATATAATTAAATAGATTCCTTTCCAAGGTACTACCAAGCCACCCAGGCCAATGATCCCTCCGTGTACCATGTGTACAGCAACAACGACTGCCTTAGCTGTGGCCTCATCGATGTGGATGGAGTGGCCTGTAAGTCGGCCAGTGCCACCTTCAGCAAAGCCTTCTCCTACTACACGCTCTCCTGCAATGGACCCAATCCCACCTATGTGGGCATCTACGAGGCCACCGGTAACACACGCCAGGTGGACTGGGAGCCCAATACGGAGTATCGGGCCAAGATAGCCCTGAAGCTACGTCCCACTTACCGCTTCCTGAATGTCACCTTGGCCGATGGCAGCATCGGTTTCGCCAAGCTCGCCCTGCCGCCCAATTTCGATGAGACCAAGAAGTATCCGCTGATCGTGGTGGTCTACCAGGGACCCAATTCTGTGAGGGTTACCAATGGTTTTACCCTGGGCTATGAGGCCTTTTTAACCACTTCCAGGGATACGATTTACGCTTATATTGATGGTCGGGGTACAGGCAACAAGGGCAAGAACCTGCTCTTCTCGGTGAACAACGATCTGGGTGATCACGAGGTGGAGGATCAGCTGTTTGTCACCCGCTGGATGCAGCTGAATCTGGCCTTTGTGGATGCGGATCGTTGTGCCATGTGGGGTTGGAGTTATGGTGGTTACATGACGGCCAAGACCATTGAGAAGGATGACAATAAGATCTTCCAGTGTGGAGTTTCAGTGGCTCCCGTTACCTCTTGGCTGTATTATGGTTTGTTAATGATATTTTTACTGACAGAGGAAGTATTTACTTAATGAATCATTTATTTTAGATACAATTTACACCGAACGCTATATGGGTTTGCCCACCGACAATGATAACCTGAAGAAATATACAGATAGCAGCGTCTTTTTGAACTTGGAAAACTTTAGATCCCATGATTTTCTATTGATTCACGGTTCGGGTGATGACAATGTTCACTATCAGCACTCGCTGCTGTTGGCAAAACTGCTTCAAAGAGCCGATATTCAGTTCGAAGAGCAGGTACTATAAAGATTTTATTATCTGTTTCATTAAGTTATTAATTGATTTATTTTTAAATTCATTTCCAGACCTATACCGATGAGAACCATGGCATTGGCAATGCCCTGCCTCATCTGTACCACACCATTGATGCCTTCTGGATCAACTGCCTTAACCTAGAGGTGCCCGAGGGCTCCGAGTAGGTCGCTTCTAGTCACATTTAAGTATTCGAAAATCGTGCTTTGTATTTTTGTACCCATATCCTTTTTAAACCGTTTGTGTTGAATGTATATTAAAGATGATGTAAATATTTTAATTGAGCTTGAGCTTACCCTAGTCACTGATTAATAATCCTTAATCCTTTAACATGACCTTAATGGCCATAGACTGAGGTTGCCTTGACAACCTTGGTCAAGGGTTGCACGCACGCATTCATTAGCAGATGTCAAGGAATATACACATATATATACACGTCGCTGTTAAACTCGAATATGGCCAAGAGTTGCTTTATTAATTAGAGAAATCCCATCTTGGTGGGAGGAGGGATAAGAACAAAGGGAAAATTATACCGAAAGACGTGAAAACTCACCTCTCTCTTTTCGCGAGGTCACCGAAAGTTCTCCATTGTTTGGCCATCAAGTCCAGACGACGGCCTTGAGAGCAGCTTCATTTGTTTGTGCGTCAACTGATTAATATGCGCTACGCTTTCGGATTTGATATCGAAAAACAATCGCCAGGATATAAAGGCATTAATCAGAGGTTCGTTGAGAGGACAAAGTTTAAGAATCGGTCCCAGTTTAGAGAGTAAACAAGAACAGCCAACTAATTGCCGGCATTTAAGCCGGCACAGGGGGAGCGGCAGCAAGCTGTGCACAAGTTCGGCAATCGCTGGAAGTTTGCGGCGTTAGGATGGGATTAGTCCCATCATGGCCAGTGCTAATCGGGGTGTCATTCTGCTCTGGTGGCTCCTGATGCTGGTCCTGGCGGTGGTGCTGTTTGCGTCTCGGATTAAGTGCGCAACTAATTGCGGATTGCGGCGATTGCATAATGCCTTGGCACAACACACAACAACACACGCTCAGCGGAGATGTCAGGAAAACGATGCAAACTTTTAAACTCTTGCGATTGGCCAAGCACGAAATTTCATTTCGTTCCGGCCATTGTTCTTGCATAATTCCTTAATTTGCCACTTACAGCCCTGTAAAATACTGCGAAATAATTAAAAATAAAACCGGAACGGAAATGGAGATGCGAGATATGGCAACAGTTGGCGGCAGGGTCGCGTCGGGTCGGTTCGGTTTGGTTCGGTTGGGTCAGTGACAACTTTCTTCAACACCCACCCATCCCAACCGACGCCATAATTAACATAAATAATTTGCCTGTTTCTTTCACACTGAACTGGTGATTCATGAGTTGGCCAGATGCAGGACATGGATCGGGGACAGGACAAAAATGAACAATTAGGAAAGCTACAGTAAAGTGAGACTGACATGCAAAGGATTTGGTTAAGTTTCTCTGGTCACATTCATTAAAAACGTTGTCAAACTATTAAAAGCTTAAATAAAACAGGCAAGAAAACATAAGAGATATTTGCGCCACACCTAAATTAAGAAAAATATTGGTGGGAACTTATTGAAGGGAGGTTATTGAATGAAGCTAACACTTAAAGGTTATTTAAAAGCTTTTTGGAATTTTGTATATTATCTCTATAAAAGTAGATTTGTTCTCAAAATATAATAATTACTTTTAGGAAACCTAAACTAATTGTGACTGCTAAATTTATAATTCATTCCATCAACAAAAAACGGAGTTAAATTTTCCCCCTTAAAAGTGACAACCCTTTAAAACTCGCTCTCTATAATTTTCACCTGATTAATAGGCTCATTTCCCCCAACACTTAAATTCACTTATACAAATCTGTCTATTATACGCATGGGACTCCACACTCGCTGTATTTAAATACAAAAAAAAAACAAAACCCAAACCCGCAGGCAAGTGTGGCTCATTTTCACACCCACGCAGGCTCTCTCTCTCTCTACCAGTGACGGGTTTTCCCTGGGCAAAACCATAGAAATTCTGTGGAATGATTTCCCTGTACACTTCTTCTGGGGGCAAGTATCAAATGCCTGACACACAAGATGGATGGTTGCATGGAAAGTAGGTGGGGGATGTGAATATATGATATGAAGTTCATTGTTTAACATAGTTGCCCGCATTTGGCATGCCCATTTGCCCCCTACTATCGGTTTCTTATCGACGCCGCATATCCGTATCCGTGAAGGCGTGGCATAATGCTATTAAAGTTGCATGTGCTCTCTCTCCCGCCGACATGCATAAATTATAATCACTAAGCAATCATGTTAGTCTATAGTTTCTCAGCTGAGAATGTGGCAAGACAGGAAGGCAGGAAGGAAGGAGAGCTCGAGTCTATTAAAAGTTTCCTCAGCAGCAGCTTCCCTTAAATGGTAAGTTTGTCTTACGAAATTTTGAATTTTTGTGCAAATATTTGTATTTCTCTATAAATTATGGATATAGTAATTCCTTTGGCATGAGTGTTAAATTAAATTTATCATTAAGTTAAGTAAATTTCTATTAATTTGCTATAGAAATCACTTTGGGTTTGGAAACCTCTAGAAAGGTGTCTAAAAGTATGAACAGCTTGTAATGCATTTTTAAATTTTAACAACAAAAACCTGCGTTAGCTTTAATTAAAAATTAAGCTGAACATAGACATCAAAAAAAAAAAAAAAACGGATTATTGCCAATTAAAGCTGGAACATTTTCGCCTGTCTGCCGAGTGCTGTTAAAGTCTGTAATGCTGATTTTACGCCTTATAACTTTTAATGGCGGAACTGCCGCGCCTGAGAATGTGCACATAATGCGTTCGCTTAATTCATTCTGTTGCATATACTTTTCCCCCGGTCCCCTCGCTGGCTACCCTTAGCCCTGGAAATTTCACGCACCGGGCGAGATATTATGCAACGCCTGCGAAAAATCGCATTTCATGCAAATTGCCAAGCCCCAACCATTGTGGCAGCCACATTGCGTCAACATGCGGCGGCTTGAATGTCCTGTGACCTGTTGTGCCTGTAAATCACCGCCATCCTCTTTTCGCAGGACCACACTTCCTCCGAAACTAGTTTTTAATATTTTGAGTAAGCCATTACGCAACGGAGAGGTGGCAATTTTGCGTGAATTTTAATCAGCAAAAATTAGCAAAGAAAATTATTTATAATTGCAGGGAGGGTTTTTGCTACGGAAAATATAATAAACTGGGCAGGAATTCGTTTACAAAGATTCAAAGGAATTGGAAATGGAAGTGTGATAAGAACATTTTTACTATAATTGGGACTTTATTTAAAAGTGTTTTCTTTGTAACTACTTTACATATTTTAGGGTTTGAATAGATTCCTATGAATCAAATCATTACAGCATTGTTCAACTTATTCGTAGAATATTCGCTGAGCATTATTAGTGCCTTTATATATATTATATTTTCTGGTATTTCCTTTTCAGCAATGTAATTACATCTCAGCAAATACATATTAATGCCATTAAGCAATTACCTAAGAACATACCTAGTTTAAGAAGCCCAAATTCTGTCACAAATTTCAATTATCGACTGAATGAATGAATGGACTTTTCCACGAAAATGCCCGAAGCCACTGAATTTGGTTTTTGAAAATCAATTAGATATTTTTGTGTAAAGTTTAATTGCTTTTCCCAGGACGTCGATAAACCCAATGGTAATGGACAGGCGCTGCGATAGAGCGCAGCGAAGGATGGGAAAGGAAGATTGTTTTCGACATGTTATTTGAACTTGGCAAATTAAAATTTATGACTTTGGTTTCAAAGAGGAGAGCATTATTCTCGAGTATCCACAGAATGGGAAGCGAGGCGAGCAATTAGCTCTTGTGTGTTACTCGACGTTGCCTTTGCGCCTTTAAGTAGGCAACAATTAGGCCATAATTAAGGCAAATTGTGCAAAGCCAAAAGAGCATGGCACCGAGAGCTATTTTCAAATAAATGTCAAGGACTTGCTGAACTTGTTCCTTAGTCAAGAGCTCTGCAGAGTCAAAGTTAATCAGGTTTTCCGAAAATGTCGGGTAATATATTATTGGTGAGACTTTTAGGGAGTTTCAATATAATTTAGCTTAAGTCTTTTAGAGAAATCGAGGTAAATAGTACTAAAAGTACATTTATTAATCATTTTTGTAGAACCTTTTTTTCTATACTGCATTTTAAATGTAATCTATATAATATTTTAATGAATATAATTATTTATATAAAATATTTCTGTATATGCGTATTAAAAGCTCATAACAAATTAATAAAAATCTGATGAGGAGGAATTCTAGGAGGAATTCTAGGAGGAATTCTAGGATTTTTCAAAATCCTTAAAAAGTTCCTAAAATTATGAAATTTTTTTTTAAATACATATTGCTGTAAAAATTAGTTTTTTTATATTTTACAATTTTCTAGTCGATTTTTTTACACCATTTCCAAACTCTGTTTACAAAAATCCATGCCTTTTCTAAGGATCAGGTTTTTATTTATACAATAAAATACAATACAATACAGCAAAAATACATGGTCTATTACTATAAATAAATATAAAATAAAACAAATAATATACAATCGACTGCAAGTCGACATATTTCAATTAAAGTTAAGTAAACCCTATTTAAAACCACATTAAAATGAAGTCCATCTTGAAAGCCGACTACATTATATATTTTGTTGCCACAACTAAGCCGCATTTGCCAAATTAAATTAATGAAAATGCGACTCAGAGACGCGTTGGCCGCAAAAATGGCGAGCGGAAGGCGAACATTTTCGCGCGTCTAACGGCACCCTGAGTGTGTGTAACTGATGACGAGCTGTGTGTGTGCTCTGTGTGTGCCTTGTGTGTGCCCCGCGAATGTCAGTTTATTTTAGCGGCGGCTCGACATTTTGCTCAACTTTGCGGCCTCCCGGGTGCCTTTTGTTTGGCAGCGTCAAGGCGGAAACGCGGCCACAGGGAGGGGAGAGGTCAGAGGGGAAAGCGGCTAAAACTATGCTGTAATTTTATTGTGTGGAAAATATTTCTGCATGTCGCATTCAGGCCGCACACATATGAATGTCTCCGGCGCACAAAAAAAAAACTTGTTGACCTTTATGACTTTTCCCGAACAAAGTTTTTGTGCTTTATATATATATATATTTCCAGGGTTGAGTTCTTGAAATTAAATTTAATTACAGTAAGTGCGATGAGGGACCATAATTTTTCAAAATATAGTTTAAAGAACATTTTTGATTCAGAAAAGAAAATTCAATCTAGAGAATATAAAACAAGTTTTATATTTTAAATAAATTTAAAAATGTTCTTCATAAGTTTTTATTCTTAAAAACCTAATCTACTTTACTAAATCATTTTTTTCTAACTTTTTAGTTGAAGTAAATTTAAGGAAATAGATGAATATACATACAGTCAATTACTCATATATTTGTATACATTTATTCGGCAATTATGTCGTCAGGATGACAAGGGTTATCCGGTTTGTAGCATAGCCCAATGTAAATCTTTCTAAATTCTAAAAAAAACATAAGATAAATTTTTTGAAATTTATCTATACATATATACGCCGAAATTACTCTTAATTACCTGTCTTATTGTGTTTTTTGGCCTCGCAATTATTGTTATACATTATACATCTGTTTTTGAAATTATATATGCATTCTCCATTAGTTGCACAAATTGGATGATGATTAATTGAACAGAATCGCGTACAGTTAGGGTTGAGCTTGGTATCCTATAGTTTTATAAATAAATATATATTCAAAAATATTTTACTTTTAGAAGAAAGCTGTTTAAAAATCTTTGTGCTTTCAGCATTTAAAATTGCAGTACAAACAGTAATTGAATAAAATATATATACCTTATTAGTTGAGACTGAAATTATATATAAGGTAAAAATTAGAAAAGCTACCAGTTTCATACTTATGGTTGAGTTCAAAGAAGACTAAGCTTAGAAATTATATGCCACGATATATATACAAAGCTGATTATACCGGAAAATGATTTTAGTAAAGGTAAAGCGGAACCATTGTTTCAGCCTTAATTTTTATTAATATTTGAGAATTTAACAACAATCAAAGGAAAGTAAAAGTTTTGTTTGTGGCCTTGTGACTTCCGCTTCCGGTCTCTGCAACCCGGGCTTTGTGGTCAGTAAAAAGTTTTGCGATTTCCACTTATAAATTTCCGGTTAACATATAAAATCCCCTGCCACATCAACAACCCGCTCTTATCCGAGTGAAGTTCGCCTTAAAGACATTAACGGGCAAAGTGTCAATCAAAATGTGTCCCAGTTCCAGCCAAGCCAATAAAAGTTTATAGGGCGTACGCCAAACGGCGATATGAAGGGAGCCGAGGCGTTAAAGCTTTAAACCATATGGGTTTTGGCCCAATAAAAGCCGCTGACTGCGCACAGTGATTAGGGATGTCCTTGGAACTCTAATTTGGCGTAAAGTTATCACTGTCTCATCCCAGTCTGCCTGTCTGTCTCAATTACCGTCTGGAAATGAGGGTCTCCCCACTTAGGCTCGTCGGCTCGGTTTCCTTAGATTTTATGTAAACATTTGTGTGGCCTTGTAAACCTCAAACAGTGTGTTGCTGTGGCTGTCGAAATGCTCTTATTTTTGGCTAAAAATTATATATTTTAATATATTTATAGGAGCGCTATGGCATCAGGTTGACAAGGATTTTTTGGCCTTAAGCATTCCAAAATGTAAATCTGTTTAAATTCTAAAATAAAAATAAAATTAAATTATTTAAATTGTATGTGTAAACATCGAGAATTTTCTCTTAATTACCTTTCTTATTTTGTTTTCTGGCTGCGCAATTATTGTTATTCATTTTACATCTGTTTTTGAATTCAAATAAGCAATCTCCATTATTTGCACAAACAGGATAACTATTAATTGTACAGAAACGATAACAGCCCAAATCGAACTTTTTCTTGGTAAAGTTTTATTAGAAATATAAATTTATAAATATTTTAGTTTAAAGAAAGCCTTTATGTTTTCTGTATGTAATATTTAGAAAAATATAAATTAAAATTCCAGTACAAACGGTAATTACCTTTTGAGTTGAGACACAAATTATAAATAAGGTAAAAATTAGAAAAACTAAGAGTTTCATACTTATGGTTGAATTCAAAGAAGACTAAGCTTAGAAATGATATATCACGATATATATACAAAGCTGATCATACCGGAAAATTGTTTAAGTCATGGTTGTAGTAAACCGGAACCATTGTTTCAGCCTTGATTTTTAATAATATTTCAAATTATACCAGCTAATATTGAGCTTTAATTCAAACTTCCGACTTGCCTTAAATTTTTTAGCTTTCTTAAACATTCGTTATCACAGAGTGTTCTAAATATTTCCTAAAATTTATTGTTTTCGCATTCGATTTATGTCACTCGAATTCGAATTCTGCTGCGTTCACATCTCCCTTGAATTCGCCGAGGACTTCAGGAAACGGAAAATACTCACCATTTCTCCTTCAAACTCACACTCCCAGGCATGTCAAACTTTTGGCCAAGGCTGTCAGTTGGGTCCACCGGGTCCTGTGGTCCTGCGGCAAGTTTTCTGTCCTGTCTTGACCTGTATATGATTTTTGGTGTTGGCCCTTTTTATGCGCTGTATATTTTTAGGCACTGCAGAGCAATCATTTTTATTGACATGTCGCCAGAAGTTCTAGAGTCTGGAGGGAATTAAAGTTTATCTTTCTTTATTTTTTTAAAGTTTTTTTTTTTTATTGGGAAATAAAATTTGAAACTAGGAAGCTTGTAAAGCTCCTGTCCAGTTTTGTTTCTGCAATTATTTTCACTGCGATAGTGTTGTATTATTTATGCGCAGCGAAAACTATGCTGCAGCATATGAATATTGAATGAAGGCGATTTACTACTATATTAAGTAGAATTCAAAGTTGTACAGTTAAAGTTGAAGTCTGGAATTCATAAGGGATCCGAAACAAAAGTTGGCAGCCGGCGACAAGCAAAAGTATTTTTAACAATAGCCTCAATGAAAGTTTAATGGCTACAGGATTGGGTCTCAAATGCCTTACAGGTAGGTCAATGTAACTGATTAATTCCCCAAAGGCTCCAAAAACGAACTTACTTTTCCCATTTCTTGGGAAAAGTTAACTGAACGCATAAATCCAGCTGACAACTTTAATGGTGGGTCAGCTTAACGCTTGAAATAGCTTGATTTTTATATAGGAGTGTCTTAATGGCAAGACAATTGTGGGAAAAGGTTGCAGACAAAATAGAAATTATAAACAATGCACCTTTAATATGGGTTTGTTTGTATTTTAGTCTTACTTTTTTGAGTAAATCATATTTCAAAATATATAAAAAATATCAAAATTTTGGTTCAAAAATGGGCGCTAAGCAATGAAAATATCTCAGGCTCAAGTAGCAAAGTAAAAAAGTGTTTGAATTGAATAAAAATTGAATAAAACATTAGTCCCTCGACTTAGAGTCTTAAAAGCAGATTATCATATATTACAAGTACAAATTAAGCGTAAGATGCCAAAGTGCAACCAAAATCATTTGGAAAATGCCTTCAAAGTGAGCAATATAGCCACACAACGCAAGTGTGGCCAACAAGGGAGGGAGAGGAAAACCCCGCGACCCCGATTTCCATTGACCTCACATGGCTTTCGTCCTGTGTCAACAGTGGCATGCGCCATGCACCGTCGTCCTGCATTGCCAGGACTTTATGAGCCGCATGGCCTGTGGCCTGTGGCTTATTTCGGCCGCCTGCCTGCCTCATTTCCCAGCATTTTGTCATAGCTTGCTATTTTCCGCACGAAATTCAATAAAGAACTTAAAATTCCTGCTGCAATTCTGACCAACATAACATTTTTTGCCTTATTGGTCAGCTTCTTGCCCCGAAAATGCAATGAAGTTTTTGAATCTAACGAAAAGTTTTGTGGGCCAAAAGTTCCTGTGTTTGTCAACGGAAATTTATGATGTTTTAATTAAATGCGCTTGCGAGCTTGCGGCATGGACTTTCTACTGCTCTGTTGGATGTGTGTTACCAAAGCTTGTAAACATGGGCAATTTCAATAATTGACGCTCTATGTATGTACTTTATACAGAAACTCAACTCTGACGCATTGCCGAACTTAAATTCTAACCTTAACATTGGTTTTTCTATTTGTTTTCCAATCTTTTCCCCTTAGGACGTGTCTAAACTCTCAACTCTCATACGTAGGTCGAAAATTTAGAATTCCATTATTTCTGAAAAGTTTGTAGTAAAAAATTCAGGCACGTGCACTGTTTGCCCAACGTCAAACAAGATCTTAAGTAATTAAATAATGCAGGCCAGAAATAGATAGCAGTGAAATAAAAACTTCAAAAAATACGGGGGGAGAACTGTTGGGGAAAATGGAGAAGAAAATAGAAAAATTGTGATGTGACCACGAACTCGAAGGCGAACGCGTGAGCGTTGTTAACATAATTTATGAGCCACAAGCGCTGACTTTAAGTTTCTGCGAAACGCGAAAAAATGTGCCAGAAAAAATACTCGAGCATAGGGAAAATAGGAAAACTGAAAAAAGAAAACCGTCGTAATCAACAAACAAGCTGAATATGTCGACACGCTGGGGGAATTTCAAATGGAAGGCGGCGGAGCCCGAAAAGAGCATGCCAAGTACAGAAATGCGACATAAATCTACTTTGCATATGAAGATGAATATGCTCGGCGATTTGAGTTATGTGCCGCACGTTACGCATACGCCATGTTGTCGGACAGATTGCTACAAAGTGGAAAAGTGCTTAGCCCGTACTCTTCTCCAATCGCTGCCTTCCCCTTTAAAGGGATACACTAGAAAAGGCTTTGGCTATGAGGGACGACTTTAAGCATGGCCCGCCCTTGAGGTCTCACATGGCGTATACGTTATTTATTTGATCCACAAGCACCTCGCCCACATCAAAGCCGGGAAGGAGTTATAGAAAATTTCTACAAAAAAAGCATTACCCAGGAAAAAGAAATAATTTTCATTGATTTGAGTTCACGACTCTCTTTCCTACAGCTTTACATATTTATTTCTTTGCGTGCATAAAAAGAAATGAAATTGGGGGCAGAAAGGGTTTATAAAAAACATCTTCAAAGTATCTTTTCGTGCCGCATTCTCCCTGGGGGGTTTTCCTATGTGAAAAGGGTTTTTCTTTGGCCAGTTTTTTTGTTGAAAGCACAGAGGTATGGCATGGGTTTATGTGTACATACATAAGTATTGGGGGAAAAGGACGAGGGAAATTATGAATTGACATTAAAGATAAAATTTAATTCAGGGAGTTAGCTACTTTTTTTGAATATTTAAAGGTGAGAAGTATTTTTTTTTAAAGGAGTTAGTTGGAAGTAAACTTGGGCTGATAAAGAACTTATTTTTATATTAATATATTCAAATTATTTAGTTTAAAAATAAAGCATTTACATTTTTCTTAGAATAAAGACACTTTTCCGAATTTTAGCTTTTGATACAACAAATATTTATTACTGTCGAATATCTATAATATATTTCTATATTTTTTATGAAGTCTTGGCTTCTTTTTGCACTTTAAAGACAAGCATCTAATTTCTGCAACTTTTTGTTCCAGAATATTGCACATTTTAATCTTTGTTAAAGTCTTCATATGCAAGGCTCCTCTGGCTAAAAACACAAAACAAATATGTAAAAAAAAGAAACATGTAAAATAGAGCTCCAGCTGCATTTCGCCACAAATCCCATAAATCCCTTTTGTTTTATTTTTTTCTGTACTCAGTGGATATAGCACTTTTTGGGTTTGGTTTGGGGCTCCTTTTTTTTGTTCATTTTTCGTTTATCGACTTGTTTTTCAATCTGTTAAATCGCATAAACACGGCTGAGAGAGCGTTTCGCTCGAATGTGGGATAGACGAGGTGGAATTGGTGGTATTGAAGGGTCTGGGGTTCAATGTGTTGCCATTGTTTTAAACTCTGGGAATAGCTACACTGGGAGGGAAAATAACTGGTTTTTATTTATTTAAGAGCTCTTTTTAAATTGTATATAATAAAAAATAAAATCCTCCAAGCTCCTAAGTATATCAGTACATAAACTAAGCGAAGGTCCTAGGAGATGACTATATTTTTGCTCGAATAAATTCCCCTTCTCCGTGATATATTTTTTCTAACATTTCATATTCTGCCACGATTTTTATTCCTTGTGCATGAGCAACCTGCCCCATCAGCTATGCATCGCTGCAGTTGTTCACCTCGACGTGTGGCATTATTAACGCCCTCCGTGCCCAGCAAACTATGGTTGACCAAATGCAGTAAAAACAACAGTCATTTGTATTGCCACCACTGGACTTGGACGGGTCGACGGGGTTAACCGAATTAAAGTCGCTCAGATTGTGCAGCAATTCGGACGATAGTTCGTTTTTTAAATTAAGTTGTCACGGCTGCAATCACTTCCCAAAGGTGGACAGCACCTGCCGCGGGAAAGGCAACTTGGCGCGCCTGAAATTATCTGGCAGTTGCTCCTGATGTTGTTTTTCTCACTGCGGTGCTCCTGTCAGCGCGGCCGTAATTAAAAAAAATGGAAACAGGAAAAAAGTAACAAAATAAATAAATAAAAAGGGGGTATGAGGCCACATTGTGTGGAATGTGGTCCTTTGGCCAGCATTTATACGGGTTTCTGTAGAGGCATTCGGCGGGCAGACTTGCTCGTTATTGTCAAAGTATGAGATAATGTTCCCTTTTGGAAAATGTAACAGGAAAATTCCAAAGATTGGCAGACAGTTGCGAGTTTAAGTAGGGTGAAATTGTTGACTTTAGACTGAGATAATTGTGGGATCAAAGATGGTATTACAGAGTTACAAATAAGATATCTTCTAAATAGAAATATTTTCTAAGTTCGAGGAGCTACAGAAATCAGGAAAATAGTGATAACAACTTTAATACAAAAACTTCATGGTAAAAATAACTCAAATTTCTAGATATTTTGAATCTATATTTATTGAATTTTTTAATTTTAACTAAAAATGTATTCATTTAAAAATTACTTTACCAGAAACCCCATTGCGTTTCCCATAAGCCTACCTTTCTCGTCATCAGCTCAATTGCATTCTCTCAGTATTTCCGATTTTAAGAATCCATTATAAGCACATTCAACTCCAGTTTCTCCCAGGGGCTTTTAACTAGCAACAATGCAATGTTATCAAGGCTACAGAATTCTTTTATCCGGCAGCGACAGGGCCTGGTCCAATTTCCTGTGAATCCTTCAAGTGCAATTTCGCCTGCCCTCTCAGCCCGCTGGCTCGTCAACCCACTTAAGACCTGACAAATGTGCCATTGTAGCATTGTGCAATATTCATCGTAATTCCGCATTCCTCCCCCTTGCAAAATGCTCAACTCAATCAGAAAGTTCAATTGTTCGATATGAGAGGGGCTTCACTCATCAGCATTTTGCGTGTTCATTTGTGAGTCTTGTTTGGGGCCGAAAGGGGATTGAGTGGCCGCCTGCCCTGCCCCGGAGTTTGCTCTAATAAACGATTTTCCGCAAATAAATCAATGCCTTCGGCATTTTGCCGCCTGCCTCATAAATATATTTGGGGGATAATGCAAAATGTTGCCTGCCTTTTTGGGCCGGTTCGTGATGTGTAAGTGGATTGCGAAAGTTGCGAGCTGCCAAACTGCAATTTGCCAAAAACGTTGGCCAGCAGACCACCTCCCACCACAGCGGCCCTGGGTCGATCCTTCGTGACGCCCAATCGCCCCATTAAATGCATCAAATCCAAGTCAGTGCACAAATCCTTTTGCCAGCTTGATTTATCGAAGCCTGCCGTCGGGGACTCCGGTAGCTTGGGAGGCATCCAATTGGGCCATCATTTGGCTCGAACAGCAATTTGTCAAACTTTGCATCCCGGCCACAACAAGGGTTTAATGAGCTGTGTGAGTCGAAGACACGCTAAGTGGCAATTATGCAATTACTTCTGCCTCCAGGACCTCAGGCTAAATGCAGGCTTCGGGATAGCTTCTTCGGAGCGGTAGTAAAAATTTATTTACTTTTAGATAGAAAAAAAATAGACGCAACTATGCGCGGCCATAAAACATTCTGGGCCCTGTTTTTGGCTTTAGCAAAGAACACATTTTTATGCACAGAATGTAATTTTATGGGGCAGCATAGATACCAAAAAAGCCTCGCTAGCAATCGGTTAAATCTGGAAGCCAGGAAAAAATTTATACATTTTGGGCCGGAGAATTTTGCAATCAGAGGTTTATGACCAAAGGCTCGAAGATAAATTCTAACTCAAATTGTAGTAAAATCTTTTTAGTATTTGGTTACTTAAATTTATAATTTCAGTTAAAATTAAATATAAAAAGATAAAGCGTGCGTTTTAGAAAATAAAAAATATCTGGCTTAATACGACTCAAACTATTCAACTAGCAAAAGGGTCACCACCTAGAAGGATCTTGCCCAAGTTAAACACGTGTAAAAGGTGGCACCGAAAAAACGGTAGAATAATATAAAAGAAATGGCAAACAACACTTAACATGCCCATTTTTCTCCGACCCCCCGAGCAGCTATAAAAATGTTGTCTTGCCTTACAAAAAAAAAAGGCAAGACAAAAATCCCCGACATACTTTTGGGTGGCGGCAAGACGTGGCCAAAAAACATTTCTGTTTACGTGGGCAGGTGGCAGGAAAATGCAAAATAGCCGCAGCACTGGAACTGTGGGTCGATTGTGGCCACTAAAGCTCAGACAAATTTTTGTTAAGTACTCCAGAGCACCTAACGATTCCAGGGGTATTTTTCCTAACGAATAAATCTGGAATACTTGGGGAGAGTGCTTTTAATATTATGTACTAAACATGGGCACAAGCCAGCACAGTTTGTTATGTCGAATTTCGTTATAAATTTGATTGAAGGATTTTCTTGGGTTATTATTAAGTATTTAAATTGAATTATATATGAGTTGCGCAGACATTTCAGATATATATTTAACCCAAAAAATATAATAAAATTAATTTAATAACACTTTCTTAATCCATAACCTTTAGCTACTCTCTTAATCCCCCAATGATATTTAAAAACTGAATGTTAAAGCGTAATCCTTTAGCGACTTTAAAATCTCTCCGCGTCCATTTGATGGCTGTTGTGGCTGCTGTCGAGAAACATTTTGCAGCACTTGCGGTCTGCTGTCTCAAGGTGTTCTACACGCCAGGCACGTCCTGGCATCCTGGGATCGAGTGGGCGAATCCTGTCCAGGAGGTCGGCAAGTGCAGCACCCGCAGCAGTCAAGAGCCGCACGGAGCGGACTTTTCAGCTCGGCTGATGTTTTGCTAAAAAATTGCCGACCAGCGAGGGTAAGCTGCTTAAGTTCAAATGCTAAAAGTTCTCTATGTTTGCTAAGAGACAAGCTCGGGATGAAGAACATTTCGGGGCTTATTTTGAAAGTGGATAATTAGAGGCTTGGCTCAGTGCATAAATAGTCCTTGGCCTTGGAGGAATACAGCTTGGTAAAGGCTCTTACCAAAAATATTTCCTCTGTTTGCAGCGTGACAGTGTGAGATGTCGACGGGGCCTGCAATAAATTTCTCCATTTTACTGACGCTGCATTTCCACCACAAGGAGACCCATGCCAAGCCTTAATGCAGAGTAAGAAAAAACGGGTTTATTAATTATAATTTTAATTTGAAATCATACCAAAACCTTTTGGTTAGTGTTTAAATTTCCTTAAAGCTGTCTTATGAAAATATTTTTATTAATTAAGTTTTTTATAATCACTCTTGTTACCATAATTTCTTTCTGTGCCTTCACAAACGTAACCGCGAAGCTCTTTTCGTTAACATGACAAAAGTTTATTGAAATTTTATGCATTTCTTGCATTATTTGAGGCCCTTGTTGTTGTGCCCTGCCTGCCGCCACCAAGAAAGTTTCATTTTCGATACTGTCTGCGAGTTTGTCGCAGCTTGTCAGCCACATTGGGTAACAGTGGCAACAGCCCTTCATCTGGCCCGGCTTGTGGCTTGATTTGAAAACTTTCAGCCAACATGCATGGCAGTGTTTCCGCCTGCCATGTCCCCACAAATATCCGTGTGTGTGTATTTCCGGTCGGGCTCTGGTTAACTGCGGCTAAATCGCCCAAAAAGTTGCTCGAGAGTGCGCTACAAATTATTGACAAGTTGGCGAATTGCTGAGGATTAAAGAAAATTACAGGGGGGGAAAAAATAAATCAGTTGAAGGATTTTTCATATAGTGTAAGATATTTGTTTTCGCAGAATTGATTTATTATAAATAATTTTTTTAGGGGTTTATTTACTGGAGTGATCGATGAATCATTAGTGTTTTTATAACCCACGGAAAGGTGTCTAAAAATAAGCATTGCATAGCATTTTGTGTTCCATCTTTTAGCTCACTTTAATGATTTTTTTAAAGACAGAAGTAATTTCTGTAATCTGCAACTCATTCGATTTTATTTTTATTTTAAACTTTATATGTTGGTTTGTACTTATTATGATTTTATCATCTTAAGCACTTAAAATTCTTACACAAACTCTTAAAAAGAAAATACTTCAGTTGGCAATGCTCAGTTTTATTTATCTTTAATGCTTGGAGTGATCACAGGGTAGATGTTAGTGCTTTTTGAATTTTGTGTTAGTTCTCGGAACTCCATTTGGGTCCAAAAATATCATCGATATGTGTGGGATATTGCTCCAGTTAGATGTCCAGGAATGTTTGCAATGCTCCAGTTAAGCTAAAGTTGCTTGATTATTGATTGTGTTAGTCATTTCTTAGAAACCAAATTCGTGAAAGATCTCCTCTCAAGTGTTCGTCAAAATTGTGATTAGGATCGTCAATCGATTCCATGCCTATTTCTTCTTTTTATCCTTCTTGGGACCACTGCCCGGCGGGAAGGAGCTAATATAGCCACCGCTCATCATGCGGTCAAAGGCATCGATGGGATCATATTTCGCGTAGAAGCTGGTGTACTTCCTCTTGCGCGGTGCATTGTGAAATGTGTACAAAAGAGTTGGTGCCAACAGGGCGAGAAAGCAGGCACGCCGCACGTTGGCAACCGATTTGTTAAAATGCATATTGTGCATGGGAAACTTGAATTCAGGTGGCTAAATTTGAAGAGAAAAAAATATTTTTGGAATTCAAATAAAAAATATTTTTCTTACCTTTTGAGACATTTTGGTGAATGTTACTTATGCCTTCACTAGTTAAAAATGTAATGCAAAGAGAGTTCAGGCTGAGAATGATGTTGAAGTTAAACGTAAGGCCTACTATTTTTGTTTTAAATAATGATGGAAAATGTCTCAATAAACATGGGAAAATAAATTTCCCAAATACTAGATCTCACTCGAAGAATTCTCCTCCAAAATGTATTCAATTTTTACGAGCTTCTTAGTTCATTCAAGGTCTTAATACAAGAAAATTCAATTAAGCAAAAAGAAATGAATTAATTTTATGGCTTTGCCATATGGCGCAGACAAGAGGCGTAGCCCAAAGGGGATTCTTTGATATTGTTTCACTAAAGAATTTACCGCTTTTCAAAGGCACAGACATCTCTCACTTTTAAGCTTCGCTTTGCTGCATTTTGGGGGGGTTTTGCAGTTTTTATTGAAACCCCCCCGGAGGAAGCAGGCGACTCTGTGACCCAAATCGTTGCCAATGTCCAGACAGCCAACAAACATTATTAAAGCCCACTCTGTTGAGGTAGAAGATGGGCGGAGAAGAGCAGCCAGGAGCCAGGACG
The DNA here is from genome assembly GCA_008042675.1 of Drosophila seguyi. Classification (NCBI taxonomy): domain Eukaryota; kingdom Metazoa; phylum Arthropoda; class Insecta; order Diptera; family Drosophilidae; genus Drosophila; species Drosophila seguyi. Next base: position 60,129 of record VNJU01005468.1, on the reverse strand, counting down.
TGCCGGCGTTAGGTCCTTGTAAGCTGTTTTTAAAGAGCTCTCGTCTGCTCTCCTTGCGATTTATTGACCACTATTCCGGCTCGGATATCAAAGGCTCTATATCTTTCTTTTTTCTGTTGGTCATTTTGCTGTTTGTAAGGTATACAAATATTTGGAATTGATTTTGTTTGAGTTTAATTTAATGTTATGGCTAAAACAAACCTTATCAAATTGGCTAGCAAATGCGTCTTTTTTAAACAAGGAAAGCAGTAAGTTGTTGCTTCCAAAATGTGGTTACTTTATTATATCATATTTTAAGAACTCGCCAGTGAACTTATATCTAAGTTTTCCCCTGTGGTTTTACTTCATCCTTTAAAGCCTAAAAAAAAACTCCCTTCAAGCAGGCCTTTTCTTTTCTGACTTTATGCTCTCTGGCTTTTTCATGTTAATTTCTTTGCTTTCCAATTTGTTGGCCTGCCACAATGGTTATATCAAAATTTTTTTTTTTCTGCCAATTTTTAGCACCACATTGTTGTCATGTTTATTTCGGATTTTTATTTGGCTGAGATGTGCAGCCAAGTGCAAAACCCAAAAGAAACCCTCAACTTGTTGCCAAGGCTAATCAGGACCGGCATCCGCCTTGAAACGAGTTGGCGATTGTGGTTTCTTGTTTCCTCTTGTGTGGTTTTTTGGCCAAAAGCCCTTGGCCATATCGAGATTAGTTCATATGCGGGATGGGATGGCTTGGTCGGCATATTGGGCTCTGCTTATGAGGGGATGCCCATAAAATCAATGCGGATAATTATGTACAGTGCGACATGTGTAGAGGTCGTTATTGGCAATCAGTTATTGACTGTGTCGCACCAGAGCAGCAGCATGTTGTCCAATAATAATAATTACGCGAACGAGACACACTAATTGGCATAAAGTGACCAAGAACCGCGTGGGTAGTGGGTATAGTTTAGGGCGGGATTGGTGATGATATAAGGGGATATATATTATATATATACAGATACGTAATGAAATATTGAATATGAAAGAAAGTTTAAAGAAAACAAAGTTTCTTTTTAGTATTTACCACCTAGAATGATGATGAAGACAGCGGTGGCTGTTTTAGAATTTAGAAGAATTTCAAGGACTTTCTTTGAAAAGATCTGTAGACTTTATAAACACACGTTACACACTTTAACTTAAAATATTAAATATTCCCTTTAATAAAAAATTATTACCCAACTTACCCACTGACATTGTCACACGCTTTTTTAAGAAAATAACTTATCCGCCATGTTGGCCCAAAGTGTAACAATTTATTAGCTTATTAAACAATTTTAAAAGGTCATCTACTTACTACAGAACTATCTTTGATATATTTAAACCAGTATTGATTATTTCCCTTAAACTTATGTTCAAACTCAACAGATTCTTAGAGTAGATAAATTCCCATTTGGCCCCGAAAATGTTCACAGACATCTTTCACAAAAAAAGGGACAGATTACATGAAGTTTTCCTACACATATTTCACACATTCCCAAGCCTTTCAAATAAAGAAAAACACTTCCCTGAATTCCTTAAAATACAATCACACATCAGATGAACCTTTTTTTTGGGGGGACATTGTTGCCTGGACGGTCCCCTTTTCAAGTCACTAACGTGACAATAATTCGCTTGGTATGCAAATTGAAGGCATTTCTCTGGACTCTCGCCTTCTTAAACGGCCAAGAAATGGGCCCTTGTTTAAGTCGAGACAACATGCCGCACCTGGAGCAGCGCCTAATTGGATGCTGTGAGTGCCACCTTGCCGTGTTTTTTATGATGGCAGCGCACGGGGGACTAGGACTCCGATTCGGTTTCGGAATTTGCATTTGGCAATTAAATTACCAGCTAACCGCCTGGCAAAACACACACACACCCTGAGCATTGACTTCGAGCTGCCGCTGACCATTCAACTTTGACCAGACCAAGGACCAGACCATTTTGGGTTTTAAAATCACGTTGCATAGGCGACGTGGTGCATTGAACCGTTGGTTAGGTGGGGATGCTGCCGCAGAGAGAGACAATTTCAATATGTTGTGCGCCCGATGGCGTTGAAGGCGATTATAAGTATAAGCCTTGGTCCGTATCCTTCTCCACCTTGCTCCTCCTCCCTCTCTTGTGCTTGACAAAAAGGACTTGGCACTTTTTGGGGGCGTCTTCTATATATCCATATATATCTCTCTCTTTAGGAATGCCGGCTTTGCAATCGCATGTCGAGAAACTTTGAAGTGGCTTTCGGGCCAGAAGAAGAAGCTCTAATGAAATTTGAGTAGAATTTTGAACTTTTAATGCCTCTTCTTGGCCGTAGGAGCACTTGCCGCCATCCACCCAGCATTCCCGGTTTCGATTTCCAAATGGTTAATGCGCATAAAAAACTTTTCGCTTCACTTGAATTTATTTTTATTGCCAACACAATTTTAACAAATGGTCAAAATGGCCAGCTAACACCAAAAACGGTGAGGTGAGAGTAAGAGATTTGGGTTAAGGTTTAAGCTAGGCAGATTTGTGAGGACTTGGGATTTCAATTTTAGATACTTAACCTTTTTATTGACACTGCTATTTAAATTGTTTGAAGGTATTTAGAGGATTTAGATAACGATAAACGATTGCCAAGTTGTTTATAATTAAATTAATTCTCCGTTTTTTTAGGAGTTTTTAAATGAGAAGCAAAGGTTTAGGGAGATGCAATTTATAAAGATCTATTTTAACTCTTTAAAATTATTATTTACTAAATGGTTTTTAAAAGCTTTAATCTGATTTTACTCTTCCTTACTTTACTTTATTCAATTTCACCAGCTATTCCCCAAGCCCCTTGACCATTGACCAGTGGCTTTATGGCCACTTCAAGGAGCTTTAAGCAAAGTGAAACAAGTATGGCTTGCTATGAGTAATTAATTTAGAAAAGAAAGAAATTAACTAAAGTGGTTTTCTTGACCCTAGCTATTGCTCAAAAATAGCAAAAGAGCCATCAACGTGGCGTGCTGACTAGAGCTTGTTGGGATATTTTTGTCTTTAATTTATTAAGTTTTTGGCCAAGAATATTTTTTTTTAGCACTCCTTGATGAATATATATGTATATGCGAGAATGGCATGCACACGGACAGGCTGTAGAGGGCCACCAATGGCTCAGTGAACCTTGTCATCCATCTCGAGAGGCAGGCGAACAGAAGGCCACTGAACCGCAGTGCTGCCATCAGCACTTGACGTTCTCCTGTCATTATTATCTATTAGTTATGGCCACGCCCCTCTGCACCCGCCTTTGGCCCCTCCCCCGGCAATCAGCTACCAACTTTCCCCCAACCTTTGGCTAATTGTAAGTTATTGACACGAAACGTGCCCTGGGCCAATGACAACGTTGATGATGATAATGGGGCCCCAAAAGGGGTCTCTTTCAACGCCCCACCTGTAGCCTGTAATTATAAACTTCCGCCGGCTATTGCCTAGCCTAGAAGGATATCTAGCACTCACTGTTGTTAAAACATCAACATAATTGAATTATAAATGCTTTGCTAGAGTTAAATATTGAGCGACTGATGGGTAGAAATTTCGAAAGAAATTTTGACATGCTTGAGGCTACTTGGAATGCAAAACTCATGTCCAAGTGTGCCGTTTCCTACGAAATTCAATTTCCGTTTTAGCTCATTAATTGGCAGCTTGTATGGAATAATAATTGTCTGGGGATTATGGTCCTGGACCCTTGTCAAATGTGAGGGACAGCACCTCTTAAGCTTAAGCGACCACGTAAGGATGGACACTCTGTGGGTTTGGTTGCCAAAATGATAGCCAAAAATACTTTAGAATTTAAAGTAATGGCAAATGGAATAGTTTAATAGTTAAGTAAAAGATAGGAGAGTATTTCCACAATTTTGTGCTATGTTATACTTAAGTTTTAAAGTTAAATGGCATATAAAACTTAAAGCATTTAAGTCTCAACTATCACACACTTTCCTTGTCATGTTTCGCTAGTTAATTGCTACAACTTCAAATTTGCTTCAGGACAACAACAAGTTCGCGCCTTTTATTTTGAGCGAGTTGCCCCTGGCTTCAGTTCACGGGGTCATAAAGCTAAAATTTCATTTGCAATGGCGGCCTTTTTTTTTTCTTCTTTTTCCAACAGCCGACACGATGGGGCAATTTACTCCGCAGCTTGACTTGATGCCTGTGTGGGGGAACAAGCGCCACTTCCGTGACTTGGATACAGTTTCAATTTTGCGAATTTTTTTTGTACACTTTCCCAATGCATACATACATGTTGGTATGTATGTTTATAACCTATGCCTTTGGGAAAATCTCAGAATCGAGAAATTGCTCTTTTAAGAGAAAGTACAGATTTTTCCTAAAGCTGCAATTTTTCTTTAAATTTGAATATGAAATAAATAAACAATTGCAACTGCTTTTAAACCTAGTCAAACTTGATACAATTTTCATTGTATGTTAACATAATACTTCTTATATTTGTATTGTTTTAAAGCCTTCGTTGAAAGGTTTTATAAGAACGTTATTTAAATATGTGTATGTTTTTTCTTTACATCCTTCCTTGGGCGAGATTTGCGACTCTTTTTCTAAATTGTTGCTGGCTTTCTTTGGATACCACTTGCTCTGTGTGTAACTATGGGTTCCTAGAAACACATTAATGTGATATATATACTTGGCTAAGCATTTGTGTTCTGCCAGTCCTCGAAAGACCCGCCCAGTTCTGTGGATAATGTTGTCAACCCGAGGGCAGATGAAGCCCTTAAAAATTATTCACAGTCCTTAAGCAGCTGCTGAGCCTGGAAAAGTGTTAGGAAAACAGGCAATTGGTACTTAAAAAATATTCAGACAAAACAATTTACTATACTTCAAATATATATACATTTTGAAGTCAGAAGATAATAATTAAGTTATTAGAAATCCTTGCTTTGGCTAAAAGAGTTTTGTTTTTGTTAAAGGAAAGAAGAAAGCAAGTGAGTCACAATAAAAAACTTTATTAATTTTACTAGTAATAAAGCCCATAATAGACCCCCAAAGATTACAAGTTAATAACTTTGTTTGTTAGTTTCTGGTTTAGTGCGATCATAAAAGACCTTATGCCCAAGTTTCCGGGGAATTCTTTTTCCGAGTGCACGGCAACTCATTGAACTTTGCCCACACACAAACACACACACATCCAGTGTAGTGTTGTGCCGCCGAGATGGCCGGATGCAGATGCGAATATATATCTTGTGCGGGGACCTTGGACAAAGAAACTATTAAAAGCGTACATGGACGCTATCTATCTCAATGTGGGCTGTGTTCGTTTGTGCTTTATGTGCTCGCCAAAGGGTTCATTAGACTTTCCAGCTGCACAACATCAAAGCCAATGAACGTATAAAATGCAGAGAGGAAGGTGGCAAGTGGAAAGTGGAAAGTGGAAAGTGGAAAGTGGAGCTGCAGCTGCGGAAAAATGGCACAAGAGCAAACAGCAAAGTGCCAAACAAAAGCCGAGCAAAATGGACGCAAACGTGACACACGACATTCGAACAAATTGCGTTGAGCCGTGCAAAGTATGCAAAAGCAAATCGCAAAGCCAAAACCGGTTTCGGGCCAAGTCAAAGGCCACCCCCTCCAAAAAAAAAAAAACGCCCACTGGCCCCAAACTTTGGCGACCGGACCTGGAAAAAGTTTGGGCCGAAGCAAGAAATGGGCGCAAATCGCTTGTATAATTGTCGATGCCTGAGGATATTTCAGTATTCTTCACTAGACCCGTGCAGGGAACACTGTAAAAAAAGCTAGCTTACTTTGGTTTGCATAAATCGAATTGAGAATATTTATTTAAACTCTGAATTCAGATTTTGAAAGTAAGGAAATAAGCCTTTAAAAGTTGCCTGAAGTTTTCTAAGGTCGTCGTACATTTATTAATTCTTTATTTATTTGTAAAATAATTTATGATGATGGTAGAATTATTAGTAATTATTTCTTTATAATTCTTTTATTTCTCTAGAATTATATTTATAAAAGCGGCTTCATTTCGACATTATCAAGTTAAACTATATTTTCTATTAAGGCTCTTGGTAGGTAGTTTATATATCTATTTTTGTTGAATTTAAATCCCACATTGTATTGCACTAAATTTTGTCCCTGTGCACTTATCCAGCCTTCAAGGACGCGTTTGATTTGCACACGCACGCTAAGCGCAAAGTGCTGTCTGCCTTGCTGGTCCTTTCAGGACCTCTTACAATATGCCCCTTTTGGGCCGTCATTATTCATTAGACGGCTCACCAGAGGGGGAGAGTGAGGGAGCGAGTGAGTGTGCCAAAACATTTGCCAACGTGCCAAAGTTTGACTTGGCAGCCCAACACTTGCTCATTCGCTGGCTGTTCTCGGCTTGTCTTAATTAGTGGGGATATGGAAAGTTAGCGCCAGTTTCCTGCCAATGCTTTCTTGACTGTTGAAAGAGGTTCGAATTGCTGGTACCAAGAAACCACTTGGAAACATGACTTAATAGAAAAATAACTAGATAATTAACTCATATTTGTATCGAGAGGAAAAGGAAATAATTAAATTAATATGGGAAGTAGTTAATATTAAAAGAAAATATATTTAAATAGCCACTATAAAAGCAATCTGAATATAATATTTTGTTTACATAAACTCCAACCAATTTTATGGCCCACAAATGACAATGGCGTGTTTATGAATAATGCGTGAAATCGTTTTCCGGAACACAAACTATATGCTTGATTTTTATTGCTCAACGCCTAGTTGAGTCGTAAATGGTTAAGGCTCTTCCCTCTGGCATTTCTTAGGCCCAAAATCTCTTCCTTCCATCAGCTTTACTGCCTTGAGCTGCTTTACTTCCCAGTTTATAGATGAAGCGTTTGATTAAATTTGTTCATATATCTTTTCGGTCATAAAATAAGTTATTTTGGGTCTCACAATGCATGGGAAAAGGAAATGTTTTATATGTATGCATGTAAGTATTTTGGTTTTTAAATAAAGAAAAATGTCATTTAAAAATAAATGATTATTAAACAGTCTGAGGAATTTATGGCTAAGAATTTAAAATGAATGCCTTGGGTATTGACTTGGTTTTCGGGTGTAACCTCAATTGTAGCAGTGTCAAGAATGCCATAAATTTATGCCTTTGTTTGATAATTCATCAAGCTGTCAATGGAGATGTGAAAGGATGTTCATTTCTGGCAATGCAATGCAGTTGACTTAACTTGTATGGCTTTTGTTGGAAATTGAAATACCAGAAATAAGCTTTAAAGAGAATTGTTTAGTCTCTCATATACAATGAGGAGCAGGTAAACATATTTCCTAAATTTTTGACCACAAATTTTGGCTCTCCACAATTATTGTTGATGGCGAAATTAATTGCCCTTGATGAGCTCCTCCTTTGGCTACTTGGCTTGGCCAACCGCATTGACGTTTTATGTTTGCCCAACTGCTGGGTAAAATCAATTAAATTTCAATTGAATTGTGACTGAATGACAGTGGGGGGGCAGTGTTTGCCGGGCTCTTCATCCGGTGCTCTGGAGTTTGAGGACAATTGATTTAAATTCCATTCCGTGCGCCATGCTGCGACTCAAAATTAAATTTGCATTCAAAGTCTTGGGAAACTTTTCGTTCCGCCCAGGGCCTATCTCCACATTTCCATCTTTCCATCTCTTCATCCTCGGTATCCTCGTACACGTACTTAAATTATTTACCCAAAGCTTGTCGGTCACAATTTAATGCCCAAGTACTCTGCGCATCCATTTGCCGGCCTGCGACTTATGCTACTTTTCCACTTGAACTTGGCCATGGAACTGCCGGAGGATGCCCTCCGGCTTTCCAATAACGGAAAAAGTCGTAGATGGAAAGCCTTTTACTCTACGGTTTTTTTTTTGTAGTTGCTCCCTGGTTAGTTTTGCGGCTTATGCCCTTGCAAACATTGGCCAATTCCTGGGCGATCCCAACTTTAAACACATGCACTTGGCAGCTTTGCCTAATGTCCTTACCAAGCGAGTGACATTGCGGCCAATCCGCTGGCACAGACGATTGATTTTTGTTTGTAAACTTTTATGCAAGCAAATCTTCTCAAACAGGCGGCACACACACGTTGCAAGTTTTCCCGCATTGTTCAATTTTTCAGTATCAAGTTCACGTTGCAACTGCCACTTGAGTCGAGGATTGGTAGAACGCATCAAGCCGACAGCCGGAAATCGATGATCTAAATATAAGTTGTTCGCAACAAAACTATTGTGCACTTTTAAGGCATTCTTAAGGTGTGAATAAATCTATGGATGTTGGTATTTATATATGTACATTTTTATTTAGACCACAAGGAAGTGTTTGGCTCGACTTAAATTTGAAGAGCAGCCTAGTTCAGGTATTATTCTTATTTAATTATATTTTTCTATCCTTGGAAGGTGTTATAATTTGTGTTAGAAGCTGTCTAGGAAGTAGAGCAGTCATTTCTGACCCTGTAAACCATATATATTCATGATCAGCATAAACAGCCGAGTCGATCTTCCGGTATCGTTAAAATTGTCATAAATTTACACAAAATTTCAATTTTTTAAAATTCTAATATGAGTAAACGCTCTAAAAATCACTATAGAAAAGCTTTCCAAACTAAAATTAAATCATTTTTGGCTTAGGTACCGGTTTTTTTGAACAAACATTTTTACTAAATTAAATACATTTCAAGTACATGAATATTAAATAACTTTCCTAGACTTTGTTACTTTATTATTGCTGCTATTAATTTTTTCAAGCTTCAAGCTTTATTTAACTTTTATATTAAACTTATTTTAAGGTATATAAATTATTGAATAAAACATGACAGAAATCCCACTTCAATAGTTATTAAAAGAAAACTTTTCTATTTATTCAGATAACTAAAAACTTTTAATTAGATTTTATGCCTGCCTTTACCATAACCCCGAAAGTGCGTTTGTAGGAAACCCTAATGCATATGGTCAGTGGAAATTTCAAAAAACCTTATTTTATGGAGCAAAGAATAATTAAATATGCATCGTTTCACTTTCGGGTGCCACAGCTGCTCATCATCATCAGCTGCAGCTGCCGCGCGAGATGCGAGTGGCAAGCACTTAGCTGCCGGAACTTCCGGCGCACTGCCAACAACTTCCGCTGCAATAAAGTTGGACATTATGGCCGGCTTCGCAGCTCTGCGAAAACTCCTCATTCTGTATTCCATTGGTGAAATTAAGCACTTGGTCGCTCCAGACGATAAGCATTATTATCAGTTTAACAGGCGAAACGGATATTTGGAATTTATGTATGTGCTTCCGGCACGCTTTCAAATTTCAGACCAGACCAGGCGCCAAATCCTAGGATATTTTCACTTCATTACTTGCTTCCTAAAACCCTAAGTATATTTTCTTTTCTATTTCCAATCCAGGCAGAGTGCACATGCAAGTGCATTAATTTTCTCTCTCTGGGAACTGCTATTTATGCGTAGTTCTAAGAACAAGAGTCCAAGTTTTGGAGTTGGTTAAAACCGCAGGATATCTTGGTAACTTTAGGCTTTTGCCTATGAAGTTCAGAGAAATCTATGCAACTTGGCTACATTGGAAATATTTTGAGATAGGAAAGGGTTAGATAATATTTTGAATTTTTAAGCAGGAAAAGAAATGCCATAACCCTAAAGATTTTAGCTGAAATTTAGGAGACTTTTGAATTAATTAGGAAGGATATTTAGATTCATTAAATTAAGGTTTAGTACTTACAGAAACCTAAATTAATTTTACCCCATTTTATTTCCTAATTATTTCCCTAATCAATGCATCTTCTCGTTTCGTACAAATGTAATGGAATCTTAAACTCAAATAAAAATATTTGAAGCATGGTCACCCCAATTAAGGGCGCCTGCGCAGTGTAAAACTGGGCCGAGAGTGAGAATAAGCCTGGCCAGGAATAAACAGCCGGTAAAATGCGCGCCAATGTGGGAAAAGCAGCAACAATTCGCCACTAGTTCAAGTTCAATGCAACAACAAAGGCCAGCAGCACGTGACGCAGATGTGGGGGCAGTCCGCCTACTCGCCTGCCTGACTGCCGCAGCTGTTGGCCAACAGAGCTCTGTTATTGCGGCTCTGTTACGACTGTTAACTTGGCCAAAATCGGCGGACGATTGGCGTTGGTTCGGGCTCGGTCCTCGTCAGAATGTCGCGGCATCTCAAACGATTCGGACGCGAAATGCGAACTGTGGAAAATAGAGCGATCTCGGCCAAAGTGCAACCGAATGCTATTCGGATAATATTTCATCCGTTTTCGTACTGAAAAATAGAGAAGGAAAAAGAAAAAAATATATACCCAGACTAGTGTGAGTTCGCGAGTTCGACATGAACGTGATTTCTGAAATATTTATGCTAATGTTTGTGCAAGTCAATAAATTCCGAAAAACTGCATGGAGATGTCAAAACATCGGAATAGCGCAATGTGATTTATGAACTGAACGTTTCAATGGATATTTACCACAATAAAGGAAGGGGAATGGAGGGACCTTCGAAATATATATTTTGTGGCAATTTATTAAATAAATAGCAATTACAGAAAGTTTAAAATTTAATTCATTCGGAGGGATTATTTTTGGTTTTGTTTTGAGTTAAAATTTTGTGGTAGTTATTGAGAACAATTTGTATTTATTTAAGAATGATTTGAGATGTATTCTTTGATTTATTATTTCAGTGGAATTTATTTAATATGTGCTAATCTTTAAAAAATATATAATAATTTGAATTATATATAAAGTAATTTCAAATTCTCAGTAAATATAGATTTTTAACACAAATAAAATTAATTTTGAGCAACTTATTAAATATTTTAATTGTTCAAAGTTTCCAAAGGGTTTTATTATAATATAACTTTGAATTCTTATAGAATGCAGAGCATTTGTAAATTCAGTGAGAAAGAGTTTTTCCATTGCAATGTGAAACTCCCTTCAAGTTTCTAGTAAATTTTCGCATGATTGACATAATTTCCCATCATAGATGGCAACCATCTCTTTGTTTAGTTAGTTTGATTTGAAGGCATTTCTTCTTCTGAAATGGTTTACAATTCTAGGAAGATTTTAATTGGGTTTTAAAAGAGATGTAGAATCATATAGAATAGCGTGAAAAATGGCTAACAAGTGCCTTTCTGATTTGGTTGTATTTCCCATTACAATGTTGTTCAGACATGATTTCCTTTATATATTTTTGACTATATTTGTTTTATTTATAGAAGTGAACCAAATTCATCCAGCTAATCGAAGATTCAGTTACGTTCTATGCGCCAAAACGAACGAAAAATACAAAAGTGAGGCGAACATAACGTATACGCAATATAACGTATACGCAATATAACATATACGTAATATAACGTATACGCCATAAATAAACAAGTGAATTGTGTTGCAATTAGTGCAGAAAATGTGCTTCTAATAAAACTTCCCCATGCATATATAATGTTGTATTCTTAATTTAACATTTAACTTAAAGCAAAATTCAACTCGATACCTACTCCAAAATGTCATCGGCTTTGACTCCAAAAAAAAATTGAGCTACATAGTACATCAAGTGAAGCTCTCGTGAAATTGTGCTTTGCATGTTAAATCAAGTGAACAACTAGAATTTTCCCGGCAACTGGGAAAAGGACGACATTGAAATAAACTTGCCAAGACTCGGAAAACGAAGCCAAACTTAAATCAAAAGCACTAAACTGGAGGAGAAGACAGTGAAACAAAATACTCACTATTCCCACGGTCAGGTAAGAAAGTTTTTCTCTTTATTTAAATATTTATTATAAATTTTCACCCGAGAACATAACTCAGCAGCCAGCTGCAATTTACCTCAAATGAAGATTTCCAGATAATCATCTAGCACTTTGACTTGTTCGCACGTGGCACAAAAAAAAAAAAGAAATAACAGAAATTGTCAGCCTACACAGAAATTTTGGCTTCCTTCCTATTTCCAAATAGAACAAATAAACATGATGGCAACTTGTCGCAGGTGTGCCTTATTCTCTGGCATGCGGATTCCGTCTTTGTTTTTTGCATTACTTGTGATTTTGATTTGTGTGCGCGTGTCTCGATTAACAAATGCCAGATTCCTATTTACACAGTCCCGTGTCTATTTGACCCACCTTTGCCGCTTGCCACCATCGAGCCGCAACCCACAAGCCCCACAGATAGCGGTTCATTAGGATACCTTTTGAAAAATGCGTTGACACGTGCTGTGCGTGTGTGTACGCACACAAGTCCCAGCTGGGAAAATTAACTGGAACTGGTAGGAGTACGGGAGGTACTTGAAAAATGTCTGAAGTGATTTAATAATGAATTATTTATCAGGAATTATTTTCCATATTAACCAATATAATACTCTTTTTATGGCGTCTGATGGGGCTTAGGATTTATTATGAAAACGAATTTGAGTATTTATTAAACCATTTTATCTGAAATGATACTCTTTTAAAGGGCTTAAAGGTTCTTGGAGTTTATTATAAGAAAAAATATGGGAACATATACAATTAGACTAAATAAAAAAAGACAATAATAAACTGACAAATATTCCTAGAAAGTTATTACTCCTAGAAATCCCTTATAACTTTTTCCAAAATAAAATTCATTGTAAAAATATCTCTTGTGGATTACAAATGACAATGTTCGTAGAGACAGCTGTCATTTCTCAAGCTCATATACACACATATACGCACTCTGCTCTTCATTATCGTTATCGGCTATAATAAATTATAAACGCTTCACGAGACCTAGGAAAAAACTTCCTGGAAATAGGGAAAACAAAACGCTGTGCGAACTCAATTTCTCTGTGCCACTTACAAATCTGTAAACGCGCTCCTGTCGTTTCCGGCAATTTCCTGCGACACCGAGTGGGGTGTGAAAATAAATACCCATTCCCGTCGCCAGATTAACCATCATGGACTGATTTAGACGTCATCAGCCGCAGCAGCCAGGCAACCGTCATCCAGAGGGGGCTTGTTCAATGACCAAAACTAAATGAAGCGCAAATGACAAACACGGTGAGGAGGAGGTTTTTCCCACCGACAGGCTTTTCCAATTTCCACGGCAGCATCAAATTAATTCATTAGGAAAATACGAATTTTTGGTTCTTAGGTTGTTCAACATAATTGATTTAATTATTTCTTGAAATCCGTTTGAGGACAGCGGATATTAGCTTGTTGCTTAGCGGAGAATAAGCGTAAATCTGAGCTCGAGCTCTTGCTTTACGTAAACAGCTTAAAAACTTTAATAAAAAGCATAAGCAAACAGTGGGGTTTGTTTCTTGGAATTGTAATTTAACCTGGGAAGGAAGCACGCTATCCAGAGGAAAGTGCAATCCCTGCAAAGTTGCTCCTCTTCGTGTTTCGAAGCGTTGAGTGAGCTGGCCACTTCCACAAAACTCAGCACACATAATTTGATTTCAAAGCATGACAGGCACTTGTCGTGAGCCACGACAGGATGTTTGGCTCAACAGCTCGACACTGTTTCCCGGAAAACCCATCTGCGGCTGAGGAATTTTCAATATCACTTACTCATACCTCGCTGCATTATCTTTCACAAGTTGAAAGTTCAGCCAAGTTGAGGGACTTTCTGAAGAGTTATATTTAGATGCGAGGAAGCGAGAATTATTTGTGGTGTAAAATATATATTCAAATGTAACAAGAACTTAAATTTAAATTTTCATTTACTGCCTTTCGAATGACATATCCTTATTGTCTAAGCTATAACTTTGAAGTGAGAATCAGTTTTCCAAGTGCATGTCTTATTTTCTGAAACATAAATCACCAGCTATATCTTCATTTATATATATTTTTCCCCGCGCTGCACGTGAAATTAGTTCCGTGTAGCCCTGGATTTATGTGTTGCTTTTTACGAGTTTCCTTTACAGTTGTGAGTTTCCTTTACGACACAACACTCAAGTTTCGAGCTGATTTTCCACCTCTTTTTCTTTCCCGTCGCATTTTTTCGGTGGAATATGCAAAACTCAAAAACTTCCATTGTATTAGTTTGATGCTGCTGTTTCTGCTGTTGCATATTTCAGTCGTAAAACACTCACTCCTGGGGGGCCACTCGCAAACTCACTGCCCCGCCTAGACACATATGCAAATGCAGATAGGCGAAGGCAAAGCCCCTATAAATAGGCACTACCAAAGTTATTGCCGGGATTTGCATTGTTAATTCGGAGGGCCAAGAAAAGGGGTGGAAAGGTAGCAAAGAGAGTCGGGTGGTACATTGCTCCTCAGCGGCAGGTTCATTGTGATTTTTGTGCTTCCAACAAGCCTGCGAACCTGGCTAACCAACTTAAGGTATTATATGCATCATTTAGGGTTCAAAGGCCAGCCATTTATCATATTTACTAGACCGGGGTCATTCTCCCTTACTCGGGATGTGGTCGAGGTACTGTGGTCCTCGTCCTGTTTACATAATGACCCAAATAAACATGCTCCTTGTATGATATGTTCTCGGTGCCCCGTGTCCTGAGCTCCGCCGCCCTCCTGCATATTAATGGCTGCCTCGTCTCACAGAAGTATATATGGGCCTTTAGTCGGTTTGGAGATGAGTCGGGACTTTAAATGCTTTCCCAGGTCAGATGGTTGATTAAGATTACTTTCGGCTTATTTACCCTGCAACGCTTAATTGTAATGCCTTGTGTGTGCGATATATATTCCGCTCGGACAACTATTAGTTTAATTTCCGCTCGCTTGTTCTGAAAGTGTACAGTTTTGATTGCCAACGAAATGAAATAATATTTGTGTTAACGTTTTTTTACCTGAATTGATTTGGATAAAAGGGCATCGTTCAATCAAATCTGGCTTGTCCTCCTATTCCCTGCAAAAAATCGATTCAATCGAATTAATGGAGCGAATGGGACACGCACATACAATCAATTTGTATTCACATGCATTCTCCATGTCAATCACATGTAACCTATACGTTAAATTATAGTTGTTTTTTTTGTTTTTTAAACTGGGTATTTGTGATTTAAGCTGGTAAACTGAAAGGATTTATTAAGGGAATCAAAACAGAAAGTTCGTGAAGTGTTTCACAGCTATAGAAAGTCATTTTAAAGCATTTTTTTTAAATAGATTAAAAAGGAACAAATTAGTGAAGTTTCGATATGTCTTAAAGAATATATTAAAGAACAAATAAAAAAGGTTTAAACTTTTATAATAACAAAGTTGTTATCCACATAGTTGGTCTCCTGAATCATGTTTTTACCAAGGAATTCCAAATATTGCAAGTTGAAAAGCATTCGATTTAAATTGCTATAACTCCGAAAATAAGCTGAATTAAATAGTGGTTTAGTTTTCAAAACATTCTTAATAGTATACAAATTTTTTTTGAGGTCATACATAACATCGTTAACCCTTGAAATATATCAAACTTGACCTTAGCTGTCAAACTAATCCTTCCTCGTGCCTATAATTTTCACCTTTAAACTCCACACTTGAAATAACCCCGATCCCCGATATCGATTTTCAAAAGAATAATGTTCAAAGTGTAATGTACAAATAATTATTTATCCATTTATTATTTACAAAACAATCAACGGGCAGGGTCAAGTCGGTCGCAGTGACCTTCGGTGAAAGCCAAAGCCAAAGCGCGAAAATAAGCAATTCCGTGACACTCCGTGCAGCATTTGAACTTTCAACTCGGCCAGGAGATACCGCCCCACCTGCCCCACCTCTCCCCCGGCTGCCCTTCAATTGCTCGCCGACTTTTGACGGCAGCGTCACGCAATCTTGTGGCTTCCACGGCGTAATTTGCGCAATGCATTCATTAAGCATTTTGCTCTTTCTCGGTATTTTTTTCTTGCTTTCTTTTCCATTTTGTTTTTTTTTGTGCACAATTTTAAACTCATTTGCATGGAAAGTTGACTCTTTGCCGGCTGCCGAGGATAATTAGGTTCAGGACTCTCAATGCAGGGCGGGCGTCGCTGGCGAATTTCGTGTTGTTCAGACAGCACAACAGCACAAAATTTATGCTAACGAACTGAAATAACAGCTAAGCGACAGGACCGCAATCTCATTTGGGGCAGGGCGAAAAAAAAAACCCAGAAAACTATGACAACCATAAAGGGTTCGGATGTGGACCACAGAGGGGCATAACTTCCTGTTGCTGTAAGGACAGGGCTGAGATGGCGAATCAGCCGAGCTATAAACCACAACAAACGTCAAAACAATTTCCGGTGGCCCAAGTTGACGACATCGTGACGCAGTTTAGTCTACTTTAATAATGGGGCAAAAGGGAGCTGGGGCTCAGTAGCAGAATCGGTACCATAACCAGAACTGCAGAAAGTGGTAACAAAGTTCTTACCCGCCAAAAGTTATTTCTGGTTAGCGGAAAACACGGAACAGCGTCTCGAAAACTTTGCACGCGTTGCCAAACTTTTGACGTTATAAATACCCGATTATGAGTTCCTAACAAAGCGTCACTTGCGGCATTACACGGAGGTGGCTGGATTATCTTTTTAATTTAAATTTTATTTTGTGGGAAACTGCAGCGATTGATGAATGCAATTCAGGGGAATTTTCTTGTGTATTTTTAAGGGAATATTTGGAGTTCATAGAAGAGAGAGAACAGTATAAGTTTTGCCCTTAACTAAGAACTTGGCAACCAAATCACCACCCTGGGCTTAAGTAAAGGATTTTGCTTTAATAAAATACAGAAATTGTATATTAAAATTATTAAATATTTATTTATAATTAATTAATTATGAATTGTTTTGGGATCTTTTATATTTGGAACTGATTAAATGTAATTTTCAATAGCAGGTATTATGGTAGTACTATTTTTAGGGAGCATAAACATTATCAAATGGTATTTATTATATTTGAATTTGTTGTATAATCTTTAAATAGTACATTTTTCTTTAATACTAATATTTTTCAAGTACAAATTAAATTTCTCTATATTTTGTTAAAATATGAATTATCTTACAGATACTTTAATACATTTTCTATTACTTTTACTTTCCATTTATGGTAATTGTAAAAATTAAGGGTTAAGTACTATAAAATGTGACCCTTCATAAACCTTACTGAGGTATTAACTACTTTGCATAAAATTCTAATTATTAAACATGGTTTATCCTTCATTTGAAGTTAATAAATATTTATATATTACAAATGATTAAATTTAAAAATATATAGATTAATAACAATTACTTTGTTTACTTGATTTTCTTACTCAACAATTTCATAATGTATTTTAATACATTTCCCGTTTTCTTATTAATTTGTTCTTCCTTGTTAATAAGCAATATACAATAATTAGTAAATATAGGCTTCATAAAATTGTAAGATAATTATTTAATGTATTTGTTTACTCTCTTTACTGTATAAATTTAGAAATACTTGGAATACAGGAATCCGTAAACATATGCATGCATATAAAAGCATTCAAGCTTACAGAGTAAAGGAAAATCCAGCTATTGGGAAATGTTATTTTGCCGCCACACAACGAGTACTATATACACAAATGCCAAATTGAAATCAGATTGTTCAGTCAACCGACGCACATTGTTTTCGGGGTATATCCATTCGATATGGTGACGTGCCGTCGGGCTGATACTCCCAATGGCCATGCAATTAATCAATTTACAACGCTCCGGCGTTTCTCCCATCGAGTTTATCTATTATTTCGCTCTTCATTTATGCGCTTCTATTTCATTTGCCGACCGACACAATAAAAGCAGGTGGAATGGAAAGCCAGGTAAGCCCGGGGAAACTGGGAAACTCCCACCCGCCTCCGCAACGGTTGATGGCAAATCAAGCGGTTGGCAATTGGATAAAAAGGGACAACACAAAAAGCCCAACAAGTAAAAGCCCATTTCAGAGGAGAGCCCAGGGAGCAGGGGCACAGAGCACTCTATGATTTGCAATGTGTGGCCAGTGGGCGGAAAAGAACAAACAAAAATTGGTTTACCTGAAACGATGGCTAAAATGTTTTCGGATTTTCTGTCAAAGTGCAATGGTTTCGATAGATAGAAGTCCGGGATAATTGAGGGGGGCGGTGTGGCCGAGAACTTAATTGAATATTTACACGTTCCGGATTTGTTTTCAAAAGAACGTTGCAGCCAAAGGGTTCTCGTTTCCAAAACATATATATTTATTGTGTTCGAATTGCAGAGCCCCACAAGATGTCCCCACAACATTGCTGAACAGGCTTTCTCGAGTTAAGGACTCTCCGTCGACTAAACAAACTTTGCTGGGAGCAGGCTCGAGGCCCTTCTCCCCCCTGTTTACTTGGCCATAAAAAGGCAATAAAAATCCAGCACAATCACATCAAGAAAATCTCTCACACACAACAACAACAAAATCTTATAAACCCAAGCAAGAAAAGTTTAAACTCGGCCGCGCCACACATGCGATTCAATTTTGGTATAAAAAGCTTCATTTGCCAAATTAAAAATGCATTCATTCAATCGGGCCGAGGAGCCAATGGGAAAAGCCAACGGAACAAGTGCTATAAAAATTAATTTCGCCGGCGAAATGTGCGGGAAAAGTACCGAACCACGAACGTCTTGGAAGATAAATAAAAATTAAAGAGCAGCCAAAAGGAAAACATGGGCCAAGAAAAAGTCCCAAAAGACGTGTACACACGTGTTGGTGTGTGAGTTGCACTTAATGGCGGAGAACAGACAGGATGGCAGGCAAGGTCCTGTCAGGGTAAAGAGAGGGGGTAGAGCCTGGTAAATTTTAAAAGTACATTTTGGCAACAAAAGTGAGAGATGTGGCAGGTGCGCCTGTGGGTCTCAGGACTTAAGAAACCCTGTAATGTGGTTAGGCCCTCTGAGATTGACAGAGAAACACAATAGTTTAATTTGTGGTGTATTTATTTTAGAGTAATTAGAAAGGAATATATTTTAATTTGTTTTAAGAGTGTTTTCTTTTGTTATTAAAAATTATTTTATTAGTAAATTTAATAGAGTTTTTCATGAAATTAAAGCTATGGTAAGGCATCATTTGGAATAGACTTTATAAAGACTTTATATCTGAGATCGAAATCTATTTGATTTATTTAATCTTAAGCTATTTGTACATTTTTATATATAACCCAATAGTATTTATATAAATATTTCATATATATATTTATTTACATTTTTTCTTTACTTGGTAGTACGAATTTTAGTTTTAATATTTTTAAAGTAGCCTTGTAGCTTTTCTATAAATTATTAAACCAAACAGGTCTGCTTTGCGATATATCAGCTGCTGCAAAAATACTCTCCTTCACTTTTCTCTATTTGCTTTGTGTTGTTTTTTATCAACTTTACTCGCAAAATGTTCTTTCACTTGACACCAGCTAAGAGACAACAGATAAATAAACACCAAAAGCGTTGGAGCTTGGATATTCCCAGTTGACCAATTTTCACACCGCAACAATCAAAAGAGCAGAAGCTCAGAAAGAAATTACTTGTGGACTCCGGAGCTTAGCTCAGTGACCCCGATCCAGATGATTTTTCCTGGTTTCAGGTTTTCAGGTGGCAATTTAATTAAAGTCAACGGTCTCTGCTGATTTTAGCCGGGGAATTTCTTACAAAATAGAACTTCTTAGAAATGGCACAGAAACAGAGGCCAAGGTCCTTGGTCGATTTGATCCGGGAACAGCTCCTCTTCCGCCTCTGGCCCCACTGCCAACCCCCTCTTAAGTGGCCATCTAATGCCTGGCTATCAATTTTGATGCTCTTATGTAAGCTCATAAATTGCCGGCTGATGACGGGAGGAGCAAACACAGAATACAACGACAACGACGACGACCACATAAACTCCGAGAGTAAATCACATTTTTCGTTTGTGTGTTTGCATTTCGATGGCATAAATTAAATTTAACGTTTTGCGCCAGCCCAGATGCCGGAGGACAAAATCAATTTTCGCCATCGCCTTCGACTCCGACCTGCACTTTCAGCGAAATGCCATGAAGATGGTGCTTAACTGATAAACTTACGAGCAACCCCCTCGACCCAAGGGTGTACGTGCATGTAGCTATTCGTGGGGGAGGTCCTGGTTAAAGGATCCTCAGCCGCAAGGACAAATGATTATGAACGCCAGATAGCAGCGACATCTCTGAGAGATAGGATGAGAGAGCTGCCTGGGGCGCTATCCACACCTTCAACCAGGTGTGGCATATTTTGGTATCAACCCACCGCCTGTCAGCTGGTAAAATATATTTTTGAGATAAGAATCGACTTATTTATACGCTGTTGAGTAGGGTTTATAATGAAAACAATGAATAAAGTAGTTTGCAAATAGAATATAACAAGGAATACAGACAAGAGAACCTTGCTTATGGGAAAGAAAAATTTATTTAGCTTAGCTTGGAGGTTGAAAAAATCAATTATCTTTCTCAAAATTATATTCATTTAAAGCAAAAATATATAAAATATAAATATATAATTTTTGTTGTGTTTTTTAAAGCTAATTTTAATTTATCATGAAGAAAACATTCCCTTTCTAAACCTTCTCGAATATCATCTTTATGCTCCAAGTACTACTCGCACCTACCTCGATTCCTGTAAGATTTCAAGTGTAATACCTTTCTTGAATTTCAAATAAGCAAGCCACAAGTTGTGAAATTTTCCTGGAAAAGTTTTGTGTCTGCGTTCGGGGTAATCCCCTATTAATTGAATCAAATGCCGAAAACTTAGCTTATCATCTCTAAGCCATGGCAGCACCACAAAATGTCGTGTGAAAAACTTGTCAAATGCCGCAGACGTGATGTTGTTCGGGTGACTGAGTGTGGAAGCGAGTGGGTGTGGGATTTCAGCAAGGGTTAAGGCAAGTTTTCCGGGGCCAAATGTCACTAGGTTGACTTATTGCGAGTGCGTTCCTGTCACCTGATTTGTCATTTCAAAATCACAACGCATTCACAGCCGTGAGGTTCGAGGAAACTTAAGTGAACTTTAGACCAAACTTTACCAACTTTACCATATTTATCTCGTTGTCTCGCCAATTGCGCGTGGCATTCATTGTTCTTGGTCATTGATTGGCCAAATGCCTGTTGTATTGGTAATTTGATTAGTGCCAACTACACTCGAAGAATAACTTAGTTTGTTTGTTTGCAAATTATTATATTTTTTGTAAAGTCAGAGAAGAGATTTTGATGTCTCAGATATACATAAAATAATTAAGAAGACAAGCTAGCTGTTATGTTTTTGTATTCTTTATATCTTTTAGTTTTATTTTATGAAGCTCCAGTGATTATTATTTAGTAAAGAATTTAATAAAGTTCTTTTAAAGTTCATCTTTCAACTATTTCAAATGATATTACTTTGCTCTTTATGAATTACAAATATGGCTTGTAGAAAATTCTCTGTAACCTTTCGCTCTTCCTTTTAATAACTTAAATAACAACTTTTTCTTCATTTCATTATATTTTCTAAACTTTCTTTTAATTAAAATTTTGCTTCCTGTGTACTTTTGTGCCAACGACTTTATTACACATTCCGTTCCAACGAGTTTCGTCTCGTCGCCTCGGTGTTTGTATATAGGTTTTGCCTTCGATTAGTTTGCCGGCAAAAGTTTTGCTCAAC
Organism: Drosophila seguyi; assembly: GCA_008042675.1. Taxonomy (NCBI): domain Eukaryota; kingdom Metazoa; phylum Arthropoda; class Insecta; order Diptera; family Drosophilidae; genus Drosophila; species Drosophila seguyi. The sequence goes on along the minus strand of VNJU01005468.1, from coordinate 38,620 downwards.
TACAGCCAGCCAGGCAGCCAGACAGCATTCAAAATAATGAATGAATGGCCAAGAGCTGTTTCAGTGCGCCGCTTGTTTTTTCAAGTGCTTGATTAATTTTCAAGCAAAAAGTTTTCCCACGCCCCTCGTCTGGCCATCATAATTATAATGTAATATTTATGCGGCTGCCCGCCGACCGACACTTGAGTATGATGAATGGCCCCCAACATATTTTCAAGGTCCCCGGTCCCGGCCATTGTTTCAATTCGTATCTTTAGTTGTGGTCCTGCCTAATTAATGAGGCCCAGGCTGTACGGAGGAGCACTGTCTTGGGGAAAATCACAGGGCACTCGAGCGTGTATATCCTATTTTCTGTGGCATTCACGGACGGCCTACAAGTGTCGTAGCCTCTGGGAATTCAGGCGGATGAGCTTTCCTTCTCCGCCTGTCACATTAAGACTCGTTTAGAACCAAGTCAGGCGAATTTTGCGGGAATATTTCCCATAAAAAGGTGAGTGCCTATTACTCTTCAATATTAGATTGCTGGATCCTTAAGGTATTCTTTTTTTTATGTGATTGAGTTAGGCGGGCAGACTTTTCCTGTTGCTTTTCCAAGTAAATGTTGCTTAACCAATAAATATTGCCATTAAAGTAATGGCTAAATGCTTACCATTACTTTGAACGAACTTTTCAAATTAATTCTATGGTTCATGAAGCTTGAAGTGTGTCTTAAATATGTTTTGCCTTTAAAGAATATCTTAATGTTTCTAGTAAAGGTGCTGAAAATTTTTTTTTTCTTATATAGAATATAAACTTATAATGGCTATGTATATTTTTCTTAAAGAAAAGTTTTTAAACTCACTGAAAATCCAGGTATACAGTGATTCTTAAAGCCAAGCTTAACTTTAAATCTGTAAGAAAACCTAAAACAATCGCCATGGGCTGGCCTTTTTGGGCTCTATCCCCTCAAATAAGGATTTATTGCCTCCTTAAAGGCTCAATTCTGGTTACCATTTCCGGTTAGCAGCGAATGGAAACGCATGTGCATGGCAATGCATTTCCAAATGAATTTGTAATTTATTTCTTTTGTGGTTCATTTGATAAGGCGGAGCATAGGAGAAGAAGCGTTAGAGATTTACGATGTTTGGCCCAAAGGTGGTGGCCTGGGGTTGAGGCCGAAAAAGGCCAGTTTGACAGCCCTCGGGCACTCAACAGGCCAAGAAGGTGCAGCTTTGCTACCTCAAAATTACCTCTTTCCCCGAACAAAACCGAAATATACAATCTTCGCCTAACATTATCCCAGTTTGCATGCTGCCTGGCCTTTTGTTGGGAAATTGCAGATATTTTCAAATTTTTTTTTGTGGTTGCCAAGTTGCCATTTGCATTTCAATTTAATTGGTGTATGGTTCGGCCCCACAGCTCTCATTTTGAAACTGATTTTGGTTAGGAGATTAAGGCGGTAAATTTCTTGATCATGGGGAATGGGTTTTTTCTGATTCCTTCGGGATTGAAAGTTTGGCTCATAAAAATGCCGCGTTATGGAAATATTTAATGAATTTTAAAGTGACCTTTTGAGGGACTAAGACCTTTGTTCATATCGCTTTTATTTCCGTCCTCGGTTTTCCAATTTTCTCGCGCTTGTCACATCCTCACGCCCACTCCATATGTAGGCACTGGAAATAAAAATCTAGAAAATGTAGAATTTAATTTGTGAACTATTAAATATCTATTTAAAAAAATTTTAGAGACTCTTTGTTTTTTTACTTGTAAAACATAATGTGATGGATATATTTCAGGCACCGATTTTCTGCTTGACAAAATAGGAATATTTTCTTATTACCTTCGTTAATAATATTTTCTTAATTTTCTTAAATTTTTCATGCTGATTTTTCTCAGCGTACAAGTCCCCCAAGCCGAAACTGACTCCAGTCAGGCGCGAAATTTCCAGTGGGCACTTTTCCGTGGGGAAAAGTTGAAGCGAGCTCTGCGAATGCCGCGAGCAGGCGCCGAAAACTTTGCATAATCTTCGACCAATCCGGATGGCAGAGTTCTGAGTTCTGGCTCTCCCCGAGCCATAAATTATTCGATGTCGATGTCGATGTCGGGAGCTCGAGGAGCAAGTTAAATGCAAATTTAATGAAAATTGTCGCGCTAAGACGTTTGCCTAAGACATTTTGCCCGGCCACCCGGGCCACATAAATTGCCCCGGCCTCCACCCCATAAATATGCAACCCGAGAGCTGCCTGGCTGCCTGGCTGCCGGCGGCGGCCGTTGGCATTTGTTGCAGCACTTTTGTTGCACAAATTGGCCGCAATCGAGACGATGTTGTCTTCTAAATTGGCTTCCAATAACGTGGCCCGGGACCAAGTCCTTGCCTCTTCTCGTAAGCGAGTCCTTTACGGCGTTTCTTGTGTCTCACCTCTCGCCCTTTTTGCCGGGCAAACAAAAGTTCGCATTGCATATTTTTGGCAAACAATGGCGCGGCGAGTGAAGGGGACGCAAAGGTGGCCAAGGTCACGGGGCATGTTTTCCGGCAGCCGGAGCGTGAAACCAAAGTCGTGGGAACGCATTTTTTCACATCCACCTTGAGGACGGTGTCGCCTTGCCGGAATCGTTGGCATGAAAGTCCTTGTCCGTATCAGAGGTGCAAATGTAATTTAATCTTGCTTTAAAATAAAGGAAATTTACTAAGGTGGCATTTGTAAAAAATATAAAAGAAATTCTTTAGCTAGGTAGACATTAATATTGTGAGATTTAAAACTATCATAAATCTTAAAGCGTTAATATGTTTAGGGATAACTTTTCACTTTTTTATATATTGTTTGTAATATTTCAATTGAGTTTAATGTAAATAAAAATAATTCATATAGTAGAAAATAAATTAGAAATAACTATAATACTTAATACAAAATATAAAAGCACTTCTTCTTATTCTTAAACTTTATTTAGTTGCCACAAAATGCAAGGATTAAAAGCGTTTTAAGTTGTTCCAAACAAGTTATTGTTTCTTGATTCTTATAAAATCCAGTCCAATGCCAAATCCGGTTATGTTTTTTTACCTCACTATTATTCCCACAGAGATAGTATATATATATATAAAATAATATCCACATACTTCGACTTACACAGACAGATTTTAAATGGTTCTTGCCAATCACGTTGAAAGCAGCTTTGCCTGCCAAAAGCTGCATTCAATTTCGTGGCTCGGCTTGCCAAATATAAAAAATATTGAAAAGTTCTGGAGGAAATAAATCATGGTTATCATGAGTGGCTCCATCCCCAGTCCCACTCCCACTTCCCAGCTCTTTTTGGCCGCTGTTACTCACATGTCCTGCGATGTGGACAAGAGTGGGAAAGGCATTTTTCACTTGGCTCTTCCCGGCACACTCAATTACCACTTAATGTCCTTACTTCAGCACAATTTACGCAAACATTGGGCCTTTGCCTGGCAGATAGAATTTCGGAGAATGGAACCAAAAAACCCCAAATGCAACATGCATTCACATTCTGCAATTTTTGCCGCTGTTGCTTACCCAAACAAAAACGGCAAAATATTATTCTTGTGCAATTTGTTCGCTCTGTGAGTTTGTGTGGGCCAAGTTGTAATGACTTTTTATTCTGGTTAGTTGGTAAAGGGCTGGAAAAGAAAATTACACAAGTTTTTTGGCAGTTGTGTGGCTTCTGTTTTTGTTTTCCAACTGCAGCTGGCTGACTTTTCGCGTGATTTCTTCCCATTAAATGAAGCTAGGTTTTACTTTATAAAACTGAGCAAAAAGTTCACACATTTGCATGAATAATTAGCATTATTAAGCTTAAATTCACAAGGGGTTTATTTACAGGATAGGAATATGAGGGAAAATGGTCAGCCAAAGCTTGGAAAATAATCCTTTTTTTATAATATTTACCTTTTGATACTTGCTGTGTTGGTTTACTTAGTAATTTAGGTTTATTTATTCTTATAGCTGTATATTAATTAAATGTAGATTTTAATGAACTGTTTATTTTCTAGTACATTCATTATTTAATACAATATTAAAGGCCGCTTTAAATCAAAGCGTTTTCATTATTGTCTTTGCTCACGTCTCTGGCTTATTTCGACTCCTCAGAAGCCCTCGAGGGAACTCGACACCCACGAAGAGGATGTCTTCATTGCACTTGCAGCCTGTTTTTAATTAAATCAGTATCTGGCAAATCAATTTAGACGCTTAAGCCCGGTCCCAACGTCAGTTTTCATTTGTCGCCGGCTCAGAGCTCCTTAGCTCCTTAGTGGCAGGCATCCCAGTCACAGTCAACTTCGAGCCACTTGGCTCATTAAAGCGCCAAACAATTTCCGTTCCGGAAGTCGTCAACAGTGCGACAATCTGTTACCTCTCTCCAGGAATTTTCCCACTTCTTGGTGGGAAAAGTTGCGGGGGGGAGAGATTAAACGAGAAGCCGAGCAGGTAAAGTGATTATATGTAAAGTGCCAGGGACTGTAACGTTGGGAATTTACGATGCAATTCCGTTGGCAGTTATTTAGCCTTCTCGCTGGCTATTGTTCTAGGTGGAATTGCATTTAGAATTTGAGCAGCTATTTGGTAAACTAAATTTAACGCGTTTTCATTCATTGGCTTAAATACTAAAATGGGAATAAATGCGGAAAGTGGGTGTATTTCGTTTATTTAGAAATAATTTACAAGCTTAAATTTAACTTTATAAATTTGATTAAAGTTAAATTCATATTTTATATGCTTTTCTAATTCTGGGTATAGTATTTTGAGTTAATATACATAATTCATAGCTAAGCTATATCTCAGAATATTGTTTTAGAAGGTATTAGGTTGTTTATACAGTTTGTTTTTCACCCACCACAAAATAAAGATAAAAATCAGTGAACTTTGCTACATTTACGAAGATAAATGTCACACAAATATTATTGTTAAGCTGAAAAAAATATATTAAAATATGTTGAACCATTTTTTAAATATTTTTAAATAAAGTTGCTAGCACTGAGAGCTACTTTTTCATCCGATATCCAGTTTAAATCCGCTTTTAAACGTCAATAGTTAAAAAAAAACCTTTACCAATTAGTGTTTTAACCTTCTAATGCTTTTTTCGCTTGAGGAAGCCGAATAAAAATATTCATAAAAAAGACCAGTTAATATTTGCATGGATGGGCAAATGGTCTTTTGCGGCGGTTAGGGCGAACCATTAGACAAATATGCAATTCGCCATTCAAACTAATTGCAATGTACACACGGGGGAGATATAGATATGCGCATATATAAAGTATGCAGACATCATGGAAATGCTAACCACACACACACGAGCGGGAAAGAATGGCAAATGTCAACACTGCCAACAATCACGATGAAAAGCCAAACAAGAATATGAAAAGTGAACACTTAAAATTACGCGCCATAAAAAACTAGTCATGTGCATAAAGTCGAATCTTAAATGCTCTGGGAATAAATAGAAAAAAGAGATAAGCAAACAGTGAAAACATTTGCTTAAATACTTTGAAATATCTTTAGATTCAAGTTGACACTTTGACAGATACTCATTTCCCGTCATTTTCATTTATTAGCTTGGGATTGAAGCTCACGAGACGTAAGCAAAAGGGGGGAACCCCGGGCACTTGCGTGATTGAAAGGCAATTTGAGGCGCAGTCTTGCTGAAAGAATCTATATGTATTTTGGAAAAAAAAAAATATTTAAAAATTATTTTTCTGTGGCCATATGCAATTGACATGCGAGAAGCCTTGTGTGTGTGTGTGGTTTTGTGCTGATTGGGGTGTGAAGGGGTGGAGATTTTGTTATTCCAAATGTGGGTGGTACATAAATGCGTCTCGTTAAATCCAATGGCATTTCAACCTTCGCATTTTTTGTCACCCACACATAAGATCGTAGAACTAGAGTGAAGTATTTGCTACAAAATTTGATTATTTTTGAGGAAGATAAATTTAATATTCAATTGTCACGAAATTATAAACAAGTTTCTTTTGAAAAATACTCAAATTTTAAGCTTAAATTCTATAGTAAATTATTTTCGATAAGCTTCTTATTAAAATTTCTATTTAGGAAAAATATAATACATTTTCAATTAAATATTTGGTATTCTACATTTTGCAGACAACTTGCAACATTATTTGTATGCCACTCGACTGAACCCTTAAACCAATTTCAGAAAGACTAAATTGATAACCAGACAGGCAGGATATCTCCCATGGCGAATCCATGCTCTGCTCCACCTTCAGGTGGCTGTCGATGACACGGTCTCAAGGAGCATGTAATATCACTTAAACGCAAACTAATCCCGGTGTTGGGAGCCACCTCTGCATCAGTCTCTGCCACTGCCTCTGCATCTGCATCTGCATCTGCATCTTCATCCTTATATTTACACATCCGCCTGGGCCTGCAGAAAACGCTGGCAAACAAGATGGGGACGACATGGAATCGTTGTGTCTGCTGGGGGTGGCACTACAAATAGGTGTTTGTTGAGGTGTAAGTTCATGTGTTACCTGCCCCCAAGATCAGACATCTGCATTTGACATCAGTGGCAATGGGTTGTAGTCGGGATATGCAATGACAATGTTCGAGTAGAGTAACTGCAACTCATTTGAAAATGTTTTTAAAGTTTGTTCAAATTTTGGATAAAATGTTCCAGCTTAAAATTGATTTTTAATCAAATCCTTTGTGGAAATATGCTTTGCCACAGTTCGAATGCCTTCTTCTTTGTTCAGATAAAAATTGCCGAATAATGTGCCATCGATTGCATTATTCCTTTAAGTGGTTGTCGTCCTGGCACAGTAAATTCTCAGGTTGTCAGGCTCATTAATAATAATTTACGCCAGTTAAGAGCTTTTGTAATAACTGTTCCTGCACTTTGACCCACATTACGAAAAGTTTTTCCTTAAGCATCCCAGCCTTTGGCTTTGTGCTTTTGAAGGGTCGCACTTTTTCCGCATTGTTCTGATTCCTCTTTCAGTGCTGGGTTTCTCTCAAAGGCCAGTATTATGGCCTTTAATAAAGCAAATTTCTCATTGAGAAACTTTGATTGACTATTATGAGATTTTATTTGATTGTGAAAAGCTGGGATTTACTGGGATTTACAGGGATTTTAGAAGTGAATTTTGCTTATGATTTTAATTTTTAAAGTTCCACCTAAGCTGATGAAGTAACTTTATTTAAAGTTCAGGTACACTCACACCTCTTATATGCCACAGATTTCATGGTCTTTAAGTCGATTATAGTATTATGTTAAGTATTATTGCCTCAAGTGTATTCAGCCAGATAAAATCCTCACGAAATCGTTAAAGTTATAAACTTCATGGGGCATTAAACCAAATTTATCTGTTTTCTCAACATTCCCAGTTGCCAATTAAACTGTCAGAAGAAAGTTTTCCCATTGACGGCCGCTTGATATTTAAATGCCAACAACAGTTGTCATTCCCCCAAAAGAAGTCCTACCGATCTCATTATATTTATATATATACATATTTATATAGCGTGCATGAAACACACATGCCTCACTGCGGCAAGTTTATAATAAGTATCTCTGGCCGATGCGATTCAGCAGCGTTAATTACTTGACAGTCATTTTGTTTGCGTTTGTTTGGTGCAGTGTTTGTTTGCATGCGAGTCTCTATTAATTAGAGCACGTACACAAACACTGAGAGCAATAATCAAAGCATTGAGCAGGAGGGGAGGAAAGGGAGGTTCCAAATGCGACTGCGAATAGTATAATATTGCGGCACTGCACTCGCGTAATTAGCAACAAAGCGTAGTGCATATTAAAACAATAAAAAAAGGATATAGTAGAGGGTTCCGACTATGAAATGTGCCAGAGTTTTTATAAAAGTCTTAAATATATATTCAAAAAATGTTTCAAACAACTTAAAGACAGAGAAACACATGCTAATCAACATAATTTTTAATAAGAGCTCCTTCCTCTCTCTTTGACAAATTCTTGTACTCACACAATATACCCTCGAGCTCTGCAATTACTGGGTGGCTAGACACGAGGAGACACTAATAGGTAGGACTGAGGAAACAGGGGAACCCCGTAGTCCTGACGCGCGTGGCAAATGGCAAATCATAATTTCTTTTTCGGGCACGATGCGAGCGTTCATGTTCGCATTGGCAGACAAATGTTTTAATTATGCTCATTATTAAAGGCGGCTTAATTAAAAAGTCCACTTGAGGCTCGAGCAAACACAGGCAGGAGCAGACGTGGGCGTGGGCGTGGGCGTGCCAGGAGCAGGATGTCATCAGGTCCAGGACAAGTTTAATTGCCACGCCTTAAAGTGAGCACGTGGGACGTGACTTTGCAGTTAATGAATTGAAGGCTGGCACTCTGGGTAAGAGGCAGACACTATTAATGAGAAAAATCTTTGATTGCAGTATTAGTTAGAGAAAAATGAATGTGAAAAGAGGGAAAATATAGGAGAGTGTTATAAAAAGATATATACTTTTTTGCAAGAACGAAATTGAGAGTGAGAAAAATCTAAAAACAGCTCTAAAGTCAGGTCTAAAAGTTGCAGCTTTCTGGTCTTAACTATCTCATTATTACATTGTCTTTGGTCCTACTCTTTGGCTTGTTAAATCCTTAAAAAATTCCTAATGGTATTTCATGTATATTTAATGAATAATATTACTCCTCCAAGCAATTTTCTTACCCACCTTACTTACTTTTTCACCGAACTAACTCTATGGGTCTCTCTGCCTCGTACTCCTTGCAGCTGCACCTAGTTTTAGAGACATGAGAAGTAGAGGAAACACACAACCACCTCCAGCAACAACGACGACGATGATGATGATGATGACGACATCCATGTCCTGGCCACAGGAAACGGAAGCAGTGGAACCGAGGCAGAGGCAGAGGCAGAGGCAGCGGAACCGGCCAGAACAACATAAACAACGAAGGCGGAATGACAGGGCAAACATATCAGCGGCTTACGACGATAACAACGATAACCACGTTAATGACGATGGCAACCACGGGGAAGCGCATAATCAAAACAACGCCAGCCGGAGCAGCCCTTCGAATTTTAGCACTTCCGCATTACGACAGCGGGGGGCATGGCCACGCCCACCCACACCGGCCGGATCATGGCTTACACGGTTGCCCACCCAGTGGCTAGTTGTGCTTCTGCTGCTTCTCCTGACTGCCACATTGACGGTGTCTGCCACCGACCTAACCACCAGCAGCAGCAGCAGCATCCCCACATCAAGTCCGTCCATCAACAGCAGTGGCACCGATTACGCATTACTCTACGGTGACTCCATCACCACCGCCCTGGTTCCGGCCCAGACCACGGGACTCTCGGGTATTGGGACCGATGCCAAAGCCAATGCCGGACTGGAGGTAGAAGTTGAGGATGAGGAGGATGCAGAGCATGCCAGCGAGTATATCTTTGATCGCCTGGAAGTGCGCATTGTATTCATTACGCTGTATACTATAGTCTTTTGCTGTTGCTTCTTTGGTGAGTAAAATGAGAATTTATAATTTGATTGTGATTATATAAAGAGGATTATTTATTTGGATATTTTCTTTGATATTTTTTAAGACTCCGAGAAACAATTAAGCTCTTTACATAAGAAAAGACTTAAAAGCTTGTTGCTTCTATAAGCTTATAGAATTTTTATAAATTAACATCAACAACTCATCAGAAAATCACAAAACATAAACTCAAATACTAAGTAGTGTATTTAGGGTAAGCTCTCTTCAAGTAACTATCATTCCTCCTTCTTTTTCTGAATCTTTTACGCACTTTTCATATTCATTAATCAGGCCTGGCCTCGGAATCGTGTTTGATTGTGCGGCTTGTAGTGAGAGTTTCGAACGAAAGACAGAGCCACAAAGGCCAGAGAAACACGCATGAGAGCTGCGGCAAAGTGACTGCCACAGGCCGTTTGCGGTGTCCCATGGACAGCATCCTGCCTCGACCCGGGCGCGTGCTAATGTCCGGCGAGTCCCCTTTATCAGGACCTCACAGAATTTACTGCTGACTTGCCAATTACTCAATGCCCTGCTGTTTGGTTTATGCTCTCTTTTTTGTCCCGTCTGTGGAGCCATATTAAAGACCTAGAAAGCTCTGGCGGCTGCTTTGTTTGCGGAACAGTGAACAGGCTTTTGTGGGGTTTTTCGGTAGATTAAAGTTGATACTTTAGTTTACTTTACTTTAGTAAACATTTTAAAATGAGTTAAATATTTTGCTGATAGTTAATAAGTAGCTTGACCCCCATTGAAATTTATTAACAACTCTCACAGCAAATGGCCCGAATTGACCTTGACTTCTCAATATTGCTCATACGCCCGGTTTGCTGTGTCGCACAATAAGAAGCAAGCGTTTAATTGATACCAATCATTAGGTAATTAACCACTTGTTTTAGCAAAGCTTAAGTGCAGACACATAAATATGGAATGTCCTTTCTCTCTGGGAGTCCCCCCCTTCATCTTGTCAGAATCAATTATGTCGTTCAATCGAACGCTCGCCTTTCTGTTTTGTTGCCCCATTTCGGGAGTCGTCCGTTGTGGGCTTTATTAGCCGCACTGAACAATGAGAGGAACATGTGTATTCGCCATACCAAATGGCGACAAATGGGCGCCCATTAGACACAGACAGAGGCAGCAGGAGAGGGGGCGTGGTTGTCGGGCGTTTGCGCAGACAATTGCAAAATGTAAGCAAGTTATTTGCCAGGACAGTTGAAAACTGTGGGCGGTTGGTACAATTTTCCACATTCGCCCATAAAATTTGCATGTTGCAGTCACGTCCAGAACTTCTGTTTGCCGTTGGGAACAACTGACTTTATTGTTGTCCTTTTTGTAGACTGGCATTAACATTAGCATTAGCGCTTGTACCTACGGCGACAAGGATGATATGGCCCCTTCTGTGATAAATGTGATTCAAGTCTAATGCTTGTACTTTTAAAGTTGTTTTTAAAGAGGTTCAAAGAGAAATGATTCATATTTAAATATTTAAAAATAATTATTTATATTTGTAATTTTTCAAGGAGTTAAGGAAGTTCACGCTGCTCCATGAGCAACAAACAGATATAATAATGAAAAGACAACTTTCTACTAACATATGTACATCTGTTTGCACTTTTAATATATATATATACTCTTTTATGTATATAGGTTACTCTGACTCTTGGCCTTCCGCTATATACACTGTATTTTGAAATCCTGCTGCAGTGCTCTTCCTCCTTTAATATCCGATTTCAGAGCACGCCTTGAAGTTTCGCACGTTCTGGGTATTTTTTTGGCAGCTCTCGGCTCCGCTTTTGTTTCCTTTTTGTTGTTTTTCCCATCCCATTTCCAACCCGCCATATCGAGTGTAATTAAAAAAGTTTTTCTCGACATTTGCTTGCCATATATGTATGTATGTTTGTATGCCATCCCATTGCATTGTTAAAAACTTGAAATGCAATACAAATTACAGGACACTCGGCGCCTGCCAAATTATGGAGGTACATATTGAAAGGGACATTTTTTTATTTACTGAGCATTTACCGATGACATCGATTTTAAAAAGTATTACATGCACAAACAAGGTTTTTGTTTGACATAATAGTTGAAGTTAACAATCAGGTGTTGCCTTTTATTTAAATTTAAAGAAAAACATATGCTTACATTGAAAAGTAATGAGTTTAATATACTTAAATATTTGTAAGTAAAATAACAAAAGCAATTTAAATGAATTACAAAACAAGAGTGGTTATATTAAATAAATTTAAACTATAATTATTCAGGGAGAGTACAAGGTTTAAGCCTTTAAAGTTTTGAATTTATATAATTTAATTACCCTTCGTTACTGCTGTAAGATTTATTTATTTGTTAATAACACTCTCTCAATTATTCCATTTGTATTTCATACATTTGGAAATTATTTAATTAATTTGGTTTAACGCTGTTAAACCCTAAAATTGTCAAGCCATGCACTTCACTTTTGTGCATGCAAATTGTATTAGAGCCCAGAAGCCCAGCCAGTTGAGCTTTAAAGTGCATCTTTGACCGCAAAGGCCATTTATGGCTTTGGCCCACCAAAGGAGGCTTCCGGCCAGGCCACAACCCTTGGTCAAGCGCGTTGGCAAATGTAATACATGGATTTGCTACCGATTGCAATTCATTGCGGTTTCTCAGTTTCGGGGTAATCGGGGTTTTGCTGTGAGTCTTAGTTCGTGCGAAATTTAATTTGAAATAGAATTTGTATGGCAATTGGTTAAGTCTTAAAGTATTTTATTTTAATAGAAAATATTTAAATGGATTAAACTGAAATATTATAACATACATAAACTTGTTATTAAAATCAATATTTTTATATACTATTCAACATTTTTAAAGCAATCAATTTTAATTTTAGAAAACTAAAACAAAAATATGTTACAATCAAAACCAAAACTACCAAAAGTTCCCATTACAATCGACAAGCTAGGCCTGTGTAATGTTTCAGACTCACGACAAATACAATACAATGAAATGTCGACAGAATGCCACAAAAGTTAGTAAAGACTGTGAAAAGTTTAGGCCGCACAAGTAAAAGACCCTTCTCTTTCCATCAGACTGCCCTGTCAGTGGTCCAAATATTTTGTTAACATTTTTAATATCTCCCAGTGCGCTGGCAAGGCTGGGAAATAAAATAAAATGCCCATAATTTGTGCTACGTCTCTTCCAGCATCTGTCATCTTGTAACCGCTGCACTCTCTCTCCTCTCTGTTTTTATTCGCAGGCAACCTACTTGTCATTTTGGTGGTCACCTTGTCCCGACGACTGCGCTCCATCACGAACTTCTTCTTGGCCAATCTCGCTTTCGCGGACTTCTGTGTCGGACTCTTTTGCGTGATGCAGAACCTGTCCATCTATCTCATAGATAGGTGAGTGGAAGTTGGGCAGACCTCGTTGGTCTTTTATTTAATTAATGTTACATTATGCACGAGTGGAGGTGAACAATGAAAAGAAGCGTAAAACAATTTTAGCGGTATTAAGGGAAAGGGTATTCTGTGATTTTTGTTGCGATTAAATATACTTTTTTGGAGTAAAAATTATTTGAAAATTAATTGTTAGCTTTTATATAATGGTTTTTAAAGTATTTAAAGTTTATGTTTGGTCATCATGTAGAAATAAATTGTTAGGGATATTTCGGGAGAGTCTTAAACCCCTATAAAAATATTAAAAAATACCCTAAAACTTTGCAGTTATTTTTTGCAAATCTAAAAATTTGTGCTCCTTGCTATTAGTACCCTTTCAAAGAGGATATTATGTAGTCTTTCCCAAAGAAGATTAATTTTTCGGCTGCTATTTATTATTCAAAAGCTGACATACCTGTCAGGCTCTGGATGTGTGCCCAAAAGAATGCAGCATATAAGTTTCAACTTTCAACTCGGCAACATTAACAGCAGCAGCATCAGCCACAAAACGGAGGGGAAAATGCTCAGCCCCACAGGCGACACTTTCATGTGTGCATTTTCCGCTTTTCCGCTCCCCTCATCTCTCCCCCCCCCGTTCACACCCGGCCACCTTGTTTATTTGCATTGCCTTTTCTACCTTCCCTAGAAACACGTTGCGCGACGTGCACAAATAAAAAGCGCAAAGAATGAAACTGAGGCATACAGCAGCGTAAAAATTGAAGAGCAAAGCATGGAAATTCCGACAATGATATGTGTACAAGGGTTCTGCAAAAAGTTTCCCCCATAGGACGAGTCCGTAGTAGTAATCCTGAAAATGTGCAGCCTCATCGGCTCAAGGAAGAAGCTCAGGGGATAGGAATACTTATCGTTAATACTTTTTTGGTGCATTCTGAACTCCGCAAAAAATGGAATTTATATTAAAGGTTAGATATGGTTTTGGAATGTCTGGTTGAGATCTGTATTATCTGTCAAATACTTAATAACAGTAATTAATAGTTGAATAATAAATAATGTAGTTAAAACATATATTACATAAAATCCTGTATATGGGAAATTATATTAGTTTCTTGATGATTTCTTTCCTAAATCTAAATATTAATTACACCAGTGCGTATACGTAATTTTTATTACTTATAAAACTGGCTGAAACCAGCTTCCGGCAGCCATCTGGCGGCCATTTGGTGAACGCATGCTTCACAAACGGAAGTTCCGGTCAAAATTCAGCTTAAAAGCATGCTATGTATTGGCACTTCCTCCTGTTGATTATTAATTCAGCCCAAAAGATGCACCATTATTTGGCCAGAAAACTCGAAAATTCTAGCGTATTCTTCTTTAATGCATACTTTTGCGGTGCACAGAATATTTTAACTGTGTTAAATTCTAGCATATTGCACTATCCGGGTACAAAAATTAGATATGCTTCTGTAGCCTGGTCCTTGAAATTTAATTTTATATATTATATTTTATTTTAGATTTTCATACGTAAAATAGCCAAAGTTTGTATACGTTTTCAGTTGTCATTTTGTATTAAGATATTTGATAACTTAGCCAAAAATTCGTTAATTCAATTCGGAAAGCTTTTCTGTTTTGTATTTTACCAGCTTAAAATATCTGCATACTCACTTTTAGATTTGGAAAAATTCAAATTTTTGACAATTTTAACGATGTGATAACCCCTTATAAAATTTCGAAAAAATAGGTCACAATTTTTTTTCTGCCTTACATATCTTAATCGATTCGCCTTTTGATGCTGATCAAGAATATATATGATTTATAGGGTCGGAAATCACTCCTTTACTACATTTCAAGCTTCTGACTAAATTATAATGCTCTGCCAGGGTATAAAGAGTAACCGCGAAAGTATGCAATAGATAACAACACTCCAGAGTAGCCGAGTTGTCTGGCCAAATAATGGTGCATCTTTTGGGCTGAATTAATAAACAACAGGCGGAAGTGCCAATACATAGCATGCTTTTGCGCTGAACTTGGACCGGAAGTATCGTTTGAATATTCAGCCATTTGTATCAATTCTAAAAAATTACGCATACGCACTAGTGTCATTCATATTCCTAATTTCGGAAAATAGTTAACTGCCAAAATATACATCTTTTTAATAGATGGACGTTCGATTTTCATAAAATAAGAAAAACATGCATTCTGGAATCATAAAAATGCAAATCTAAAAGTAGTTTTAGGTATAATGAAAAACGGCGAGCCTAGGGTGTGCGATATTTTAATATTCCGATCGTTTTTATAGCAGCTTTATGATTCTGACCGAAATATTAGTGAGAATAAATAATAACTAAGGTACTTGCTTGGGTAGGAATGAATAGGAATTATTTGAAAGTATGTGCCTAATATTTTCCGAATCTTATATATTCTTTTTCTCCACAAATGCTTTATTTTCCACGGTATTTTGCCTACAAGTAAATAAGATTTGCACACAAGAATTAAGTCGAGCATGAACTGAATGTATTTTTGCAAATGTTCATGCTTTCTTAGTTTCTCTTATTACTCATCTAGAAATATTTTTGAAATAAGCTGAGCGAAGCGAGATATACGTTTATGTATACTAAAAATAACAATATAAAATATATTCATGATTTGAAGCAATTGAAAGATTTGTAATTATTAATTAGTTAAATTTAAAATAGATTTAATTAACACTGTGCTATCGAAATCGTTTTATTTATATAATCCAGCCATAATATTGCTTTAATTTTTTCGTGGATTATATCTAGCCAAATGTGTGCATATTTGTCATTTAAATTTCTAATAAGCGAAAGTTTATTAGGGTCACCATATTAAAAGCCTAAAAAAAACCCTAAAAAAAGAAAGTTCCTTTATAGAGTCGAATTTTAAATACCCTTGCAGCTTCGATCGATCTTATGTAAGCCAAAATTTCATCAATTTCAGTTTGGAAAGATTTTTAATAGAAATTTTTAAAACATTTAAAATTCTGCACACTCAATTAATGATTTTGTAAATATTAAATTATTAAAATAAAATAAAATAAATAAAATATTAAACCCCTTATAAAATTTTGAAAAAAATGGGCCAAAAATGTTTTCCTTTCGGACATGCCTAGATCGATTCGGCTTTCGATGCTGATCAAGAATATATATGATTTATAGGGTCGGAAATGACTCCTTCACTGCGTTACACACTTGTAAATAAAATTATAATACCCTGGGTAGGTAGGGTATATAAATATAAAACTGGCCAATATGTGCTTGGCATAATTTTATCAAAATTATGCACACAAGTTCATGGCGGCCCCCAAAACATATGCAAAGTGAGAAGGATTTGGGGAAAATCTCCACAAATTATGCCCAAATGAATTTTTGTCTGGCCTGTTAAGTTATTTATATATTTTTTTTTTTGGGTAACCAAAACCATAATTTTATCCTAATCATAAACATAAAGAGAGCTATTTAAGTGGTTTCAACTAAATTAAAATAATAAATTTTACTTAAAGCACTTAAACTTAATTTTAAAGGGAGAAATGACTGAAATGTCTTGTCAAAATGCCAAAAATTATTAAAGAGGCAACCAAGAGATTCTAGGCTCTAAATCCTTCCCTAAAAGAAACAATTTCCTGAAGCTTTTTCCGCAAAAACCCACAGAGACCTAAAACCCTAAACCTAAAACTCTCACCTGGCAATAATTTTGAGGACCGTAAATTGGCTGAAATGACAGCGACAATCAAACCGCAAAACCATCACGATTTCCTCGTATTATACCCACACTTAGTCCCTAAGGAGGCCGCGCACAAATAGAATTACGTGCTAATCCCAAAATACAATGATCCGCCGCCGCCGCCGCCGTCGTCGCCTTCCCCAACGCCAATTCCATTTTCCAATGTAATTTTAGCCAGAAAAATATAAAAAAAAAGGCAGAAAGCTTTTCGCCACATAAAATACTAACGACACCTTAATGTCGCATTAGTTTCGTGAGCGTGTCATAAAATTTTATGTGTCGTCTGGCCCTAAATTCTGCTCCAACGCCTCGAGCCAACTAGAGAGGAGCAGTGACTCTTTAAAGAGCGAAACTTTTAGCCATAAATAATTATTAATACCATCGGGTTGTCCCCCCTTCCAGCTGGGTCTTTGGTGAATTCCTGTGCCGCATGTACCAGTTTGTGCACTCCCTGAGCTACACGGCCTCGATTTTCATCCTGGTCGTCATCTGCATGGAGCGCTACTTTGCCATCGTGCATCCCATCACCTGCAAGCAGATCCTGACAGCGGCTCGTCTGAGGGTGAGTTTAATTTATGGAAAATAAAATACATACTAAATATAGTCGGCATTTAAATTAGGCAATTTTCGAAGTTGTTAAACCTTAAGGGTTGCCTATTTTTAGAAGCAGAGAGAATGAGCCCTTTTTGTTTTGCTTTTCCATTAAATTGGTGAGCTCGTTTTCACAACTTTGATAACTCATTTTAACCACAATTTGCAAGCTAATGAAACTTATTAAAGCGAGCACGCACCCACAAGAGAAAAAATATATATATAATAATGACGCCCGAAAGGCTTAATAAGCCGTGGGCATGACTTTGTGGCTGCGCAAACTTTGGGGGAGAAACTCTCAGCCCACACGCACACACTCCAGCCACTCGCTTCTGCCAGACAAATGAAACAATTTGGTAAACTAAAAATGCGTTTTGTTAATGCCGATGGTCCTAATTAAAGTACAAGAGACATAAAGACAACGAAATGGGACATCCATTAACATGCAAATTCTGTGTGTTGTTTGTTTGCCATTTAACAAATTGTTTGCGTGTTTTTGGCCTGGCTGATGAGAGAGATGGAGGAGAAAACAAACTTGAGTGCTTGTCCCTTGCAGATGGTCATCGTCACCGTGTGGATCACATCGGCGGTTTACTCCACGCCCAAGTTTGTCTTCAGCAAGACCATCAAGAATATTCACACCCAGGACGGGCAGGAGGAGGAGATCTGTGTGCTGGACCGCGAGATGTTCAACTCCAAGCTGCTGGACATGATTAACTTTGTGCTGCTCTATGTGATGCCGCTGCTGGTGATGACGGTGGGTACAACTAAGGACTTTGTTGAATAATTTTTAGTTTACTTAATATTTCAAGAGGGCTTATAGTAAGGATTCTAGAAATTTAAAGAGTAAAGTTTAATGACATCAACTCGATTCCTTTTGAATTGCAGGTTCTTTACAGCAAAATCGCCATCGCTTTGTGGCGCAGCTCACGCGGCCTCACGCCGCATGTGGCGCAGCATCAGCACCACCAGAATCAGCATCAGCAGGGGCAGCCAGGACAGTCTGGCCAGGACAATGGCATGGGTCTGCACAACAGCATGTACCATCACCAGCACCACCATCACCATCACCACATGAACCCGCATCAGCACCATCAGCTGTCATCGACGGCAGCAGCAGCGGCGGCGGCGGCGGCATCCACAGCGGGAGCTGGTGCCGGAGCAGGCATCGTGGGTGGAGCAGCCGGTCCTGGCTCGTCACTCGCTTCCGCCGGCAGCAGCACAACGTCCTTGTCACGTAAACAGAGCAGTAAATATGAGAAGCGTGGCGTCAGCATCACAGAGAGTCAGGTGAGCATCGGCGAAAACAATTCACCTGAAGGGCAGGAAAATAAAACGGTGAAAGTCAAGAAGGTTGGGAAAATATTTAAAGGCCATGCACTTGGTGGAAATGATACTTGATTTATTATAAACTTGATATGAGCTAGTTTAATCTGGTTTATAATTTTCATAGAAAGGTAAATCGGGAAATAGGATATCATAAATTAATGTTTAAGTACTTTACATCAAATCCTTGTAATATATTTTAAGCTTTGCAAATAATTAGTAGAAATTTAGGCACAGAAAATGTTTAAATAATCTTAGAAAAGCTTAAATTTAAACCTTCAATTTCTATTTTAAAAGACGTTACATTAATTTTTACATTTCCCAGTGTACAACATCCCCCCGCGGATAGTGTAACCCTGTTAATATCCTCGTAAATATGCAGAAAGCGAAGCCAAAGCCTTTTTCCCTAATTGCCACCAACGAGGCCGAGGCCGAGGCCATTTAAACTCCGTTTTTCGTTGGGACATGGCACAGGTTCTAAATCAACAAAAGCCGGGCGGCTGTAATGTTTCAGGAAACTGTCATCGATTCCCGCCTCTAATTTATTAGATACAAAGTAGCTCCAGCAGCTGTAATAGGTTTTGAGAAATCACCCAGTCGTAAAAACTTTGTCCTGGGAACTTTGCGGGCCAAGTGGCCCGGTCAGCTCTCTGGAGCAGGTGTCAATGCACATTAAGGCCAACGCTGAACTGGCCACAAAAGCGAGTGGCTAGTGGCCGTCTGACAGCTGCTCGGCAGCTACGAAAGAGAACTGCAAGTGAGAGGGCAAAAGTTATCGCAGAAATATTTTGCCATTATTGGTGGCCGGACACCATGGTGGCGTATACGTTATTTTTTCGCTTTTATTGAGCATCTGACAGGAGCTTTGCCGTGCAGCTGCAAGCTCGATTGCATCCACGCAGTGGAAAATGAAAAAAGAGTAATAGATTACCTACTCGAAAATTGGGCATCGATCACGTTTAGTTTCAGACATATTTTCAACAGAAATTCAGACATGTTTTCGATAGCAAAATGTTCTGAGAAAAGGCAAGCAGCTGTCAGTGTTTTTGGCAGGGAATAAATATGATATTGAATAGTATATGTACTTTAAAGAAATGTTTAAAACAATCTTCTTAAAAACGTATATATAATTATTTATATGTCTATAATCTTTTAAGTACCTTTAAGAACCGCACAGTGAACACATTCGATTAAACTCTTTACTAAAAAAAACTAATTTAATTTACCTCCCGATCCACGGATAACTATTTAACTATCTTTCTGTTGAACTCTTCCCTTTTCTCTTTCCGTGTATATCTGCGTTTCGTTTGATCCATAATAACACATCGTTTGGTTCCTCCTCTCTACTAACCAATCCACCAATTACCACCACAACACACAACACCACACCAAATTAGCTTGATAATTGCAAGGTAGGTATCTCCGCGTTCCTAATCAATAGTCCAACGCTCCATCAATCTGTGTCAATCGCGTCGTCACACCTAATGCCATTTCCCGTGTTACTCTGTGCAGGTGTCCCTGGAGGCCGATCGTCCCATTGTGAGCGCCTGCCGCAAGACGAGCTTCTACCACCACTCGCATGCCCACCACCAGCGGTTGGGCAATGTCGCCGGTGGCGGCGGCAGTGGGGTGAGCGTGGCCGGAGCCACCCACATGTCCCACTCGTCCAGCAATGTCCTGCGCGCCCGACGCGGCGTCGTCCGCATGCTGATAATATTCGTGCTGACATTCGCTCTGTGCAATCTGCCGTATCATGCCCGCAAAATGTGGCAATACTGGTGAGTACATCGAGGACACTCGGCGAAAAAGAGGGTTAATTAAGCGAGTGAAAAAGGGGAGGACTTGATATTAGACTTTAAGATATTATTTAAGTTAGTAAAGCAGCATAGAACTCTGCGGATTAGAAAGTTTCACTGAACTTTTGCATAAAAA
This sequence comes from Drosophila seguyi, assembly GCA_008042675.1. Taxonomy (NCBI): domain Eukaryota; kingdom Metazoa; phylum Arthropoda; class Insecta; order Diptera; family Drosophilidae; genus Drosophila; species Drosophila seguyi. The sequence goes on along the minus strand of VNJU01005468.1, from coordinate 18,203 downwards.
CAAAGCAAACTTTACTTATTCTCAGAGTCTTAAAAATACAATTATTTACGTTTTTTTTTTCTGAGTGCCCTGTCACCTCAATCGCGGCATTCATCACTCCATCCTGACGCGGCACAAACAATATTTTATACTGCACCTTCAACGGCAGGCCGTCGAACATTTGCATATTCCGTTGATAGTCGGGGAAACTAACATCTGCGAGTGTGCCGATAAAGCCGAGATAGCTTCCTGCCGGAATCGAGGCTGGTAAACAATTAAGTCATCAATTGGGATTCCCCTCCATCTGCCGGCTTTACCCTCATTTGCCAATTTCCTGGGGCTAAATCGATTTTAAAGCACGCACTCTACATCTCCATTCCCATTCCCATTCCCCTTTCCAAACCCGAAACCAATCCGCTTTCGTAAGCTTCACCATTTTTCGTGGCCTTTGAAAGGTGCGCCAACAAAAGCCCAGCTTGACTTTCTCTCTTTCGGCCGGCAGTTCCGCTTCCGGAAAAGCATTCAAAAGTGGGCGAAATTCGCTCGGAAATCGGAAGCTTTGGTCTGAGGAGGCGCCTCTCTGTTGGCTTAATACGTGGGCGGTCTCTGCGAATTGCCTGGGCGGTGGCAGTGAACTGTTTGCCAAAGAAAGCGAGATAATTGCTCCTTGGTTAAGCTTAATAGCTGATTAAACAGCTAGGCAGCAATAGGTTTTCGGGATGTTAAAGAGCAGGAGGTAATATTAAAGGATGTAAATATAATTATTCTATTAGAACAGTACTTAAAAAATATAATAACAAAACCTTTTAAAGGGTTATGCGTGTCTCTAAATCACATTAAAAATGTGGAAAAATATTCTATAGGTTCTAAAAATATAAAAACAATTAGAAAAGTGTTCCATTTCACCTCCCAAAGCGACCTTTTCCGCATTCATTTAACCAAGTTATTTTAAAATACAATAGTGTCTGTCGCTATCAGTTCGGTTCTGTTCCATCGTTAGCTTTTCAACGAGGCCTGGCTCTCTTTCAGGATTTATTCCAGATAATCCTTTTGTATTCCTTTACAATGAATAAAGAATTGACACAAAAAGAGATCAAAAGTTGCGTGAGAGATTAACCCAAAGGATAAAAAAAAGGAAAGCAACCGATGCGGCGACAGGCATTCATCGGACAGCAACTGCCCATACATACTCTTCTTAATTACACTTTTATTTCTGGGAATCTCTGATGCAGCAGCAAAATGTCAAGAAAATTCCATTAGCCACAATTACGACACATAAAACGGCAGTTTGAAACGAAAAAAATCCAAATTAAATTGGTCCGACGCAAGCGTATATATATACACGGATATAGACTCATTCGGACTGTATGACAAATGGCATAATAAAAGATTCACAGGGTTTAAAAAATTCCTTTAATTCAATGCGACAACGTTGAGATTCGCTCCTACACTTTTCTCGTATTTTTATCTATTGCCTTGTTTTCTTTGTGTTCCGGCTGAGTGGGACTCTTCCGGCTTAACGTTGGCCATTATGTGGCAGATTATGGACATGTGAGAGGAGGAGTGAGGATGACTATAAAGCTCGTGACAATTTTCCCGGTTACCCAGGTCGATTCCTATGAATAAATGAAAACCGTAGAGCCGGAGAGCCGGTCAAGTAAACAACAAGTCAAAAATAAATCTCAATTATGGCGCTGTCAGGAAAATATTTTGTATTTTTGTCAGAAATCAAAACGAAACATTTATCGTTTGTGAAAAAATAACAATGCGTTGCATCTGAGAATGAAAGGAATAAAATGCGAATAAATTCGCCAACGTGCAACGTGGGAATTGTGTGGCAAGCTATTTAATTATTGTTTTCAGCTCCAAGTACCTCACCTTCTAAAAAAGATAAATAGCTCCTTTAGAGGGCTGACACCCCTCCTTCAGTAATTAATCAAATTGCTGACTGAAAAATGGGTTAGCTCTTAACCAGGACACGCTTATTTTTCTGCAGAACTCCAGCCCAGATGCTAAATATATATCAGCTACCACAGAGGCATAATCATCAAATGATAACTGCCATTGCTACTCAAGGCGAACACGACCGAGTAATTGCCACGCGCTGACAATTGGATTTCGTTCCCCTTGAATACTCATGCAGCGCGGAGGCTTCCGTGGCACGTGTTCATTACGGACTCTATCCCGGGGCCAGTGCGGTGATAACGATAACAACTGCCAGCAGTCGCCAACTGCGACTCATTAGACTCAGCCGGAAGACGGTCACGATCCGGGGTCGACGAAATGGCCAACCCGTGGAGTGCGGGCGCCTTAAATGTAATGTCCCCGATTCGGTTTGCCATCTAAACTGGGTCGAGACATAGAGAGTAGAGGCAATGAAGGAACAGGGAGAGGCAAACTGTTGGCAAAAGGCCACTCCAGGACTCAAGCAGCGGCGAAAACAAAGCGAAGGCCACTCGAGTGGCCCAATCAGTTAGCCAACTCTTCTCGTGGACTTTGCCACTTGCAAGTGCAAGCCGAATTCTCAACGAGCAGCAGCAACTCCAGGACATTTTGGCAGTTGGCTCAAAGTTTTAAGCACAGGACAGGGGAAGAACATGACAGGCTAAGAGCCTCGACGATGGGATATCCGGTAGATTTTATTCTGTTTAATATAAAATTATTGTTTAGAAGAGAAAAATGGTTTCAGTACTTTAAACAAACTGAATATTGTTATGAAATTACATTTTTAAGACTGCTAAACAGATTTAATTTTGTAATTTTACAAACTGTATTGTTTCTGTAAGCAATATCTTGCTTATTATACACCTAAACCTTTTAGAAATTTAGATTTTTCCCTGTAGAATCTTAACTACATGATACCCTTGAACTCTTCAAGTGGAAAAAGTGGGAAATTTTCAAGCAACATCTCTCTCTTCGTGCTGCTTTAAATATTGCTCTGCAGGGCAAAGTTTTTGGGCAAAGTTTATGTTGCATATTTGCAGGCGGCGAAAAACTTTGCTCTTGGCCAAATTCCCCGCTCCATTAGGCAACTTTTCGAGTGGCCTTTGCTCTTGGCCAGGGCAAACAATACTGCCAACAGTAGCTTAATCACCTGGTCAGGTGGACAGAAGCCTGGCCATAGCTGAACGGAAGCCGTATCCGTAGAAGTGGCGCAGTCCGCGTAGCGAATTGAATTGAAGTGGATTTCTAATTAAATATATAGGACACTTTGTGACAGTACATTTCTTGCATAATTAATGGAAGCTCACTAGCGTAATTTTCCCCGAGGAACGAAGGCTTTGCTCATGAATTTCATAGTGGAAACTCAGAGAGCGGAAAAGTTATTTTACAGCCGCATTAGAGACAACGACACCCACTCCGAAGGACTGTAATCTCTTTTTAGGGACAGACCACAGAATGTTGAACTCGATGGCAATTGTTTGGCCAACAGATGCTCATTTGCATACGCAGAATATACACAAGCAGATAGTTGTTATAGTCCCTGTCTATATATGCCTTTGCAGGTCACGTTCGTATCGCGGTGATTCCAATTTTAATGCGCTGCTAACGCCGCTCACCTTTCTGGTCACGTACTTCAATTCGGGCGTAAATCCCCTGCTCTACGCCTTCCTCAGTCGCAATTTTCGCAAGGGCATGAAGGAGCTGCTGCTGTGCTCCTGGAAGAAGGGCAAGGGCAAGTCCTCATCGAACTCCTCGATGCATCACAAGCGCAAGGCGCTGCAGGTGAGTGTGTTCCATAGCTAACTCCTTGCGGGGTGGACTCGTGTAATGCCTAAAGGTAACCCAGACCACCGTATCCTTTCCGTAGACCCACTCGCTGCCCACGGACACCACGCACATTGGCAACGAGCAGCTATGATGGCCGCGCGGCTGGAGGAGGCACCTCAGGCGCCTGGGGCGTCGCTCCTAAGGCAGTCCGGACTGGCTAGCTATAATTTCATTGTGATTTTCGAAGGAGCGCCTATCTGCTTGCTCACATTTTAAGCAAAAAGAAAAAACCAAAAACCAAAAAAAAGCAATTAAATTTGCTTCGGAGAGCTCGTGCATGTCTCCTCTTCGGGAGCATGGCTCTGCAAAACTGTCAAGTTCTTAGTCTAAGATTCTCATTTAAGTGTAATCCAATACGAACAAATAAAACGAAATGCAAAGATCATTATTGTGTGCAAATATACTTGCCCCCTTGCAGGCCCTGCTGCATCATTGCAATTAACTTTTCCAGCAGCAGAGCCATAAAACTTGCAGAGAAAATGTGAGTTTGAAAGGGAAATTGTGTTGGAAAAAATATAAATAAAGTCGCATACCCAAAGGTAATTATATTTCTGATTTATTAAGAGTATAAGCTTTATATTTATATTTTTCTTAGAAGAAAATTTCTAGCCAGAAAATACTCATTATATTTTAAAATTACTCTCACATATATTTTTACTCTAGAGGCTCTTTAAAGCATTTATTCTTCATTTTTCTCCCTGATAAACAACATTAAATAATTACATAAATTCGGCTTAAATTTTCTTAAAAAAAAGGTAAGTAATCTCTCCAATTTCTCTCTCTGTATCCACCCCACAAAGCAGAAATCAATCGGAATCACCAAACGGAAATATCCTCCATCCAAATCCTTGGCTTCAGTTACGCGCGGCAGCCCAAATTGCAAGTTGCGTTCGCAATTTATATCCTGCTCCATCCATAGCCCTGACTTGCGTTATCTGATGACAAGCGCTTTATGGTCAGCCGGAGAACACGCTTCGTTGCGGCTGCCAAAAACACAAAAAATATGACACACCGAGGAGGACACCGGACACAGGACAGAGGACGCAGCACTGCATTAAAAATGCTTCAATTGTTGGTCGAGTTTTGTGCTAACCCAGCATTTCGCATCGCCGCTCGGTGTTTGGAATACGCTGCAGTAAATTCACGAGGACCCAGGGTCTGCGGAAAACTCAATTACCAGGACGGTCCGACGTTGGCGCAAATTAAAAATCAAAAATCTCCGCAGAATCTCTTGAAAGCCGTTGTTTGCTTTGGCCATTTGTTTGTCTGTTGTTTTCTCCTCAGCTTATCCCGTGACCCTTTTTTGGCCAAGCCTTTGTTATGCAAAGAATGATCCATAAACTGTGTCAAGTGGCGCTAGGAATCCCAAAACGGGACTCCCAGTCGAGTGACTCATTCGAGTGTGAGAGATTTTTCATAATTAAAAGCGACTTGAGCGACTGAGCGGCGGATTGACATAAATCATCGCGGGAAGGAGTCGCCAAGTCGGAAAAGCGAGACATCAGTCGGAGCAGGAACTCAAGATAAGCACTCGAGATTTATGTGATTTATGTGTTTGTGCCTCCAGCTAGGCAATAAAGTTAAAGGATTATGATGTTTAAGATGGAAATCTACTAAATTTTATAGATTTCTTTAATTGCTAACAGTATTTAATTGCCTTCGAAATTTAATTGCAATGTTTAAAGTTGAATAAGGACATTATATTTTCTAGAAATTTATAGTTTAGGCCATCAGATATAGCTATACTATAAAGTTATATTTAAACTTCATACGACAATTTTCTACCCACAATATAAATTTTTTAATCCTTTAATATTCCCATTAAATAGCAAAATGCTTTGGAAATTGCCAGGACTTTAATTGAGTGCCTAGTATATTTAGGCAAAAGAATTGCTTAGTAATTCTAATATAATTTCTTTAGAAACCACTTTTTACCATTTTTATTTGGAATTTAGAACATTTATCTGTCTTAAAACCAACTAAGTTTCTGTATAACTGAATTAAGATAGTCAATTTAACCAACTTTAAGTTGTCTCCTTGACTATAAAATCATTCCCCTCCAATTTTCTTGGCTGCAGAGCACACTTTTGGGATGAGTTTGTCCATCTGTGCAGCATACTTTAGGTTTGTCCATATGTTCGTATATACTCCAACTATTAAATGCTTGTGAAATCGTACTCAAATGTCCAGTGGCACATGGACATACTTGTACAGAGAGTATTTCACCCACACAAAACCCACCCACAATTTTCCATGGAATATGTGTGTAGAGCGCCTGTTCAGAACTCTGAAAGCAAACACAACTTCAAACCAAAAGATTTTTATTTGGCATTTTTCTATTCGAAATCATTGGCCAGGAATTCAGAAAACCTAGAAATGAACAATATGGAACAATGCAGACTAGAGTCTGGATAACCATATACCCTGTACTAAATATAAGAAATATATTTGATATAAGTGCTTATAAAATATATATTTTTGACTAGAGATTAATTTATATTAAATTGATTGTCTTTTTGTTTGATTGTTCCCCTTCTTTTAAAACAGAAAAAAAATAAATTACATAAAAAGAACTCTTTTCCTTTTCTACAAATATACCCTCAAAACCTGAAGTATCTTTTTGTTAAAAATTGTACAAAATTAAAAACTGCTTGTACCAAGCTCTCAGACCTGTAAGCCGCATTGCAATGAAATCAAATTCCCTCTAAGCAAATGTAAACTCTTTCGAATGTTGAAGGGGAAATTGAGAAATTGAGAAATTGCCAAAAAATAAAAAATACAAGCACCAGGCTCTCAGCTTATAGAAGAGGCCAACAAACAGTCGAATGGGCTGAAAAAGAAAATAAAATGGAAAATCCTAGACGAAAATACTTCATCATCATTCAAAACGGGGAGTTTGATATTTGTGTGCATTTCTGGGGGCGGTGAAGGTGAAAGTGCCAATGCATTCGTAAACTAGAACTGGGGAAAGCCAACCAACACACAAGGAAGGTCAAAACAACTAGAAAATAAAAGGGAAATAGGGGAGGACAAAGCTGGAGGCTTTTATATATATCCCAAAAAGTAAAAGAGAAATTGTAGCTTCATGTGTTGCACCAATTTACTTTAAATATTGCATAGATCGGGCTTTTAAATCCTTTACATGCTGTTATACAACCTCATTATATCCATTCCTTTCAAACCTTCTTTATCCTTTACCCATCAGCTGTCGCGGACCACCAATGGAGCTAAGGACATAATTAACTGGGCGCCAATTTATGCAATAGATTTTTAATTAAAAAACGCCAGGCGGCTTAACTCATTGAAACTAAACTTGCTATTTGAATATGTCATTAGAGGGGCTGCTATAGCGATCCCTCCCTACTTCATAATTGCCCAGAACCGATGGAAATTAATTTCGCAGCGTTTGCAGGGATTACGAGTTGCTCAAGTGAAAAATTACGACACTCACCAAAGTCAATTGCAACAAAGGACGAGGGTCCGAGGCCGTGGGATGAGGGACATGTGCAAGGCGTGGGCCGGTGACCACCGCACTAATCCGATTAGTTGTGTAAAAATAACAGTGGCGATGGCGATGGAGAGCGTGTACAAATTTACCTAACGGCTTATGGCAATTAGTCGAACGGGTTACACAGGATGCAAGTTTGATTCGGCTTTGTGCGAGTACGCGTCGCGTTGCGTGGCGATTAGAAGGATGGCCATCGTGATCAGGACCAAGGCAAAGGCATCTATTTTTTCTCCTAGTTCGGGCTTCAATCTTGCGCAAACACACAAACTTTGAGCATGTCCCGGGACAGGTTTTCCCTGCTCCCTGACAGGACAGGAAAGTTCGTCCTACTCGTTGTGTGTGTGTGCTCTCGAAATTAATCTGAATGAAATATATTAAGTGTAATGCCAAAGACAAATAAAACTTGCTGAAAACTTTCCATTTTCCATTTACCATTTACCATCCTACCGCCCTTGGCCAAGAGCGATTGCATCTTGGGCCGAAAACAAGATAAATCTGTTCTACCTGAAGGATCGTCCTGCTGGGGATTGCTGTTTGCCTGGCTCTCTGATTTTTTCCCAGACCGATTTTTCAGCAATTTTTATTCAATTTGTGGGGGCAATAATGTCTGGCTTGGAATTAAGTGAGGTGAGAGGATGGGTCAGGCCACCGGACAGGATGCTGGGTCAGTACAAGCAAAACCAGGCGCCCAGCAAGACCACTCTTGACTTCATATAACAAACAGCCGGACTGGAGCCAGGCAATGACAGACAGACACTTATCTCGAGTGCAACAGTCGCTGAAGTTTGCCCAAAATTTGAATTCCAACTAAGAGAGACAGCAGGCAAGTTCGGTCTGCCTTTTGCTTGGAAAATTTTAAATTCGACTTATAAAGTGCTTAAGTTATTATGCTGGCCGAGCAGAGCGAGCAGGCTGTTTAGCATTTCCGCTTCCGTTTGCACAGCTGCCGCAGCAGCAGCAGCAGCAGGCTCCACCCCCAACTCGGAGGCAGTTTGCATTTTTCATGAGTCTCTCTCTGGGCTCGGTGCAATTTGGCTGCCCGAGTTTTGGGCTTTAAAAGTTGGCAAAATGAGCAGCAGACGCAAAAACAAAACAAACTCTCGGCCCTCCAATCCGAAAAGTGAGACCCTTTTTGCCCAGGACCTAAACGGATCTTTTTGACCCATGGCGGAGTTATTATTTTAGGATGCCAGCAAATTGGATTTGATTGGGTAAATTTGTTGATTTTTAATTTGCCCCGAAAGCGACCCCTTCGTACTTAAATTAGTCAAAAGGGACCAGGACTCTCTTCCTTGCTCCTCGATAAGTGGGCGGCTGTGAAAGCCTTTCCATGTTTAAATCCTTCGATCATTATGTAAAGTAAGCTCGTTTAAAAAATAAAAGCTTATGGCTCTGGAAATTACGCATACGCCGCATAAATCATTCGCCGTAAGCCGCCGGCACACCGGAACGGAGAGATGGAGAGCCTTAATTCCGGACCCGGACCTGCCGGCGTTCGTTGAAACACAAATTGCGCGGCTGCCCGCGTTCACGTGTTTAACCCGATTTTAATGCAATTAAAATTAAGCGGAGGCGAAATTAATCCCCCGCATCCTTGAATAAAAAACACATGGTTGTAAGTTTTACATAATCGCTGCTTATTATTACAATATCTTTTGGTTTCTACTCGAATGTTAGCCGCTAGCTGTCCAGATTCTTACTCTTATCGCAGTCCTAGTCGCAGGGACAAGGGCCTTAAGCTATAGACTCCTTTGATTTGGGATTGTTAGCAGATGGTTTCTTTGCCTTAAGCCTTAAGTCTTAGTTCTAAATCTATTTCAGTTAGTTCTACTTTCTATTTACATGCTTCCAATTGTTTACGGCTTAAACTACAAATGCATCTTTGGTCCAAACTACTTTTTGGGGCTTATGATCTTAGCTTAAAGGCTGCTGCTGCTCCTCCTATGTACACACTAAGGATTCCGATGCTACAGATAAACAAAGTGACCCAGACCCTTGGCTGGGTTGTTGTTGACCGCCTCCGCTGTGATCTTGCTGCTGGGATTGCCGTTCAGGTCCAGGGTCTCCGTCTCCGCCACTGGCATCAGCCTGCCATAGAGACCTCCGCCGGTGGTGTAGCGCGCATTCATGTGTATGTCCAGCAGCTTCTTGTCCTTGCCCAGCGAGGAGAACGAGTGCGAGGCTGTGCGTATCTCACGGATGTTGTACACAGGACTGTAGGCACGGGCGGGCGGCGACACCGTGACCGTTGTAGCGGGGGCAGGAACAGGAGCCGGAGGAGCAGGAGTTGGATAAAAGTCTCGGCGTAGAGCGCACTCTGTGGAGTTATCCGACGAGCCGGAGCTGCTGGCGCACTCATCCTCATCCTCGGCGTCCTCGCTGCTGCTGCTGCAGCTGTGCAGATCCTCGGAGAGCGACAGATCCGACTCGAGGGAGAGCTCCAGCAGACTGGTGGCGTCCTCCGCTGCTGCTGCTGCTGCTGCTGCTGCCGCCGCCTCTGCTGCCGCCTGGCCAATGGCCTCGTTCAGGTTGGCCAACAGCTGACGCCGGCGGGCATAATTGGGCGTTCGCCTAACCAAAAAGTGACAGCCCTCGCCGCGCTTCATGCGCTCCGCCTGAGTGCGCAGCGGCAGGTCATCTGGATGCAACTTGCGCTGGCACTCCTGCCCCGGACACACCTCGTACAGCGAGAAGCTCTCCACGGGCTCCGGCGAACTGTAGCAGCCGAGGAGCAGCTGGAGCAGCTCGTCGCTGGTGGTCTCCTCGCTGATCACTAAGCTCTTGTACTGGGAGCTCGGCTGCAGGGCGGATGTGTGGACGCGAATGAGACCGCCGGGCTTGAGCTGCAGGCAGAAGCGGGACTCGCCCTTGGGGTGGCAGGCCTGCATGATGGCCGGTCTTGTGTCGTCGTCCAGCACGAGGATGGTCTTTACACCAGCCCGACGCACGGCCACCTCCATGGAGAGGTAGAAGAGTCGCGGATCGCGATGGCGCATCTTGAGGCTGTATAAGAAAGAGATTTGCTTAAGATTTAATTTGGAAACAGAAAGGAATGTATTTCAACTTACCGTCTCAGCAGCATGGCAATCACTTCCTTGCTGGTGGTGTCCCACTGAATGCCCAGCGTCTTGTACTCAATGTCGATTTTCAGGCAGTTGGTGTACACCTTGATGGTGGTCTATAGACGAAATCATTGTATCAGCAAAAGATTCATTAGGTGCCTTTAAAGTTAAACCTCACCTGTGGCAGCTGCTCATTGAGGCTGGAGTAGCTGGAGGCCCGCGAGGGTGTCCTTTGCAGATCCGTGGGTGGCTCCGGGCTGCCGCACATGGAGCTGGCGCAGGAGGAGGCATGACTGGAGGAGCGCAGGGACACCGAGTCGGAGCGATTGCGCAGCGGCGAGATTTGAACGTGCTTCAGCATCTGAAAAGAAGGGGAAACAAAATGCGGGTTAGTTATGGTGTTTACAAATATATATTATAATGTTATGGCTTCCTGGAACACTTCAGGAAACCTTAACCAAGTTGCAACATCCGGGTTTTCTAAAGCAACAAAGGAAATGCCTCATAGGTTAAGGCTTAAATTCACAGAATAGCTAATAAATCTAAAGCTAATGTCCCCCTGATTTTGTGCTCTGTATGCCAGATATATGGGCTCTTTCTTACAAAAGCCTGCCTGGGAGGAAGGGAACATCCCCCTTAACAAACCCTCTCTAGATGCACGCATTTCCCTGATGAATGCAGCCACTTTCAGGCAGCAGCCAGCGCTCATTGAGGCATGCAACTGGAAGGGGAAAGACATTGGAGGAGAAGTGTCCTCAGCCCGAGCAGCACTCCAGACAACGATGCGGCGACGGCGGCGGGGGTGATGTATTGAAATTAATAAAGGGCTCGCTGTGTCGCAGCCTCGCATCGGTGAGTTCCGTTCATGGCGCTGACAATGGGCCATGAAAGCGAAATGGGGCGTTCATCGGGGAAATCGCCGCCCTGACGTTTGATTGAAAGCAGTGCCATGCCCTGATCCCTGTGTGCTCGGAGATCCCCCAAGCAGCCAGCCAGGCATTGAGACTCTCTCTCTCTCTCAGTCGACGAGGCGTGCCGCTTTGTGAGCCGATGGCAGGCGGAAGTTGAAGGGATGGCCGGGCTCAACATCCGGTTATGCAATCTTTCAGTCAGCCTCCCAACTTCTGTGGTAAATACATTTTGCATGCCTCTGCTGAGCATTTAATTAAAATGTAAAAATTGCCACAAAAGGGGGCAACTATGATTGCGCGACTTTCACACGATTAATTAGAACGTCCAACTCCAAGTCCAAGTAGGAGCTGTGGCTGTCGCAGTTCGAGTCGAAGTGAAGGCAAGTGAACCGTGGCGGGACCAGCATAAAATTTCAACGAGCACTGGAGCAATGCAAACGATACGAGGAGCTCTGCGTCCAACGACGTGCACAGTGCCAGATTGTGAGTTGTGGCGAGAGGAGGGGGGCTGGGCTAGGAGGTTGAATTCAGCGGATCCAGTGGCTTCAAGGGAGCCACAGGCTGGAGGCGGGTGGACCCGCTTGAGTGCTGACGTCTGCTGCTGCTCCCGCAATTAGCGGCTAATGTTGCAGAGTTTCACGCGATGATGGCACTCGGGTCACTGCAAAATTGAACTTGGGTCTCTATAGCAGACACTCGAAGCAAATGCTAAGGATTTACTTGGAATTCTAATGCCCAGATGTTAAGCCTTAAATCTCCCTTTATTAAATAACAATTTTAATTCAAAATTCATTGTTGAAAATCTATTAATTTCCAATTTTGTTTTCCAGTGCACCTTAAATATTTCCCTTTCATCGCCTTCCTCCCTCACTGCCTCATGAAAGCGACTCTCAAATTGTTTGAAAAACACTCTGACAGATGCCCCATGAAGCTTGAACTAAAAATCTGTCAGCAATAACTCGAAATGCTGGCAGAATGATGAAATAAATTAGGGAAGACCAACAGACGCTTCTGTGGCTCCAAATTGCAAATCAACCAAATTAATTCCAAACTCAAAAGAGACGAGAAAAAAAAAGAGCAAACGAACAACAAGCTAAAATCGAATAAAGTGTAAGTAAGCCACTCGAGATGAGCAAATGTGACAGCAGAGGGCAAAGGACGCAGGATACTGAGAGGGAAATCCAGAAAATATCGTTAACGTGAAATTGAATTAGAAATTCGCATAAAATTTTAGGACCCTACTACACATGGCTGGTCATAAAAATTGAAAGAGACTGGAAGAAGGAAAAAATCCCAGGTTGAGAGAGAGAAAAATGTTAATAGGATCCCGATTGAGGTGCTCCAAGTTAAAGATTTATGTTTGTCGTCCACGGATTGGTCAAGAACAACTCGCATTGAACTCTAATTGAGTTGCTTGGCCCCTAGTTTGGCTCTCTGATAATAATCATAATCATATGTCCCCCTGAACTTTTCCAATTATGCCCTGGAATCGAAGTAGCAAAGGTCACGACTGCCACAGAAGTCGCATAAATTCCAGAAGGCAATTCAACATGGCCCAGAGGAGACACACACCGAGGGAGGCGACGGAGCAGTAAGTAACTGCCAGACAGACAGACAGACAGACAGACAGGCATTACACAACTTGCAACTGCTGGCTACAAACAAAGGAGGCAATAAAAACCAGCTGGAGACGACGGCAGCCGAAAGATGTACAGAACTTGCCAGGAATGTTTTAATTTTAAGTTTCCCTGCAAGGAAGTCGTAAACGCGGCTGTCGAATAAGAGATGACAGCATCAGTCAGGTTGGAAAACAGGTTTTCCAAGAGTATTTTCTATAATATTTCTTTCCTCATTTAAGGCTTGAAATTAAAATAATAAATATTTATATTAAGAGCTTGAACATATATTTCTTTTAAATATTTCTTTCCTCATATAAGGCTTAAAATGTAGGTAATATATATTTTCATATTATTCAATAATCCCTTCTTATTCTCATCTCTAATTTTGACCTTAGATTTATCTCTTTTGGAGTGTTACAAATTGCAGGAAAGCATGTCCTTGAACTTGTTGCTGACAAGCACCGGGGCTTTTTCAGTCACCGATACATACTCGAAACTTTATCAAAAAAGAGGTCCTTTATCATTTTCACACATTCGAGAGCGAAAGGATTATTGATTGAATTACCCGGCCAGCGGAAAGGAGCTAGAGAATACTTTCATGGCCAGCAGACTAGAAAAGGGACCATCGGCAGGCAAAAAAAAAAAAAAACGGCATGAAAGTAGAGTAAATATTTCTGTCAAGGAACAAGGAAAGATAAAGATACTTTAAGCTCGACACCAAACCAATTTTATGCCGTATCCTTTGCTCCGGCTGCTCTTTTCCCCTGTCTGATAAGATTTGACTGTCATGTAACGCTGGCTTTATTAATCAAAGACACAAGCCGAAGCTGGAGCCACAGTGACAACAACCTCAGAGAGCATTTGCCAAATGTGGCCATCGTCGGCGACGCCATCGCCATCGCCATCGCCATCATTGTCATTGTCAGAGAGACTGAGGAAAAATTGTGTCAGGAGATGAAAAATCGCAGACAAAACACACCACACACACACATGAGAAAGGGGAAAATGCAACAGGGCAGAAGAATCATGAAGACACAAAAGCCAAATGTCTGCCAGATAATTTGTACCCCAGCAGACGAGCAAATGGGTAACATTCTGGCGAGAATGTGCTTCTCCGCCATCGATCAGGTCAAACTGACAGATTGTAAACGGTTCAAGGGGAATATTCTTGCACATATCAAGCACATCTTTGCAAACAAAAAAAAGCATATTAAATATTTACCTGTAAAAGTCAATATTTAAGCCGTGATGCTAGCGTTCTGCTTCATCGGTTTTTTCATTGCATTTTTAATGTTTCGTTTGCCATATGGCAGAAAATTCATTTAAAAAAAACGGTTTTGCTCTCTGTCAATAAATTCAATAATCGCATTTAAGTTTTTACTTCAATGCAATTGATGAAATTGACTTGCAAAGTCAATTAAACTAACCGTTTTTATAAGAGGCAATGGCTGGCTGGGGGTCTCACTTTTGTTCTAGCTTTATTTATTTTTTTGCCTCGATGTTCAGCCAAGCATTGCCACAGATTTTCCCGTCTGGTGGGGGTTTTCTCCTGGTCGCTTTTCCATATATATTTTTTTTCATTTATTTTGCGTATTCTTAGTTGAGTGATTTTTGATGTTTCGCTTTACGGTTAATTTATGCGCCAAGCCTGGCTGTAGTCTTTTACAGACTTTGGTTCTATTTATGATTTCAGCGGCTATGGGTTAATAGGTTTATAGAAAGTCCGCTAAGTAAAACGGATACGATAAATGGCCAAAAATTAAATGAGGCAAAAGTACAAGGTTTATTAAGGTGATTAGCTTGAGAAGGAATATTTTTGTAAGCAAAATAAAACGGAATATATTCAAGTTTAGCTGTGAAATCAAATAGGTTACATTTTAACGCTTCCCTATAAATTTAGAATAACAAACAAGGACAAACAAAAACTAAATGCAAACTATTTTAGTAATGTGTTGCAAGTGCCACACACATAAAATAAAAAGCCTCAAAAGTAAACCTAAAAAACTGCTGAATAAAGTTTGAAAACTTGCCTCTGTCTCACCAGCTAACATTTATAATTTTAGCTTTAGCGTTGTATTTATTTATTTATCTTTTTGGCCGCATTAAGTCTCCTTTCTGACCATTTTTTATTGCCCGCTTTTTCAGCTTTTCTGTAAGCCGCTTAGCCAGCGCCATTTTTTCAGGCAATTAAAAAGTGTTTGTTGCCTTGTAAAGGGCGCCAAGGCCCGAGAAAATAAAAGACGAAAAAAAAGAACTAAATTAAGTTGTAGTTTAAATCAACTTTGGGCAGACCGTTGGGTTAACTCTTACCTTAACCCTTTGTGGCCTGGTTTCCTGATTGTTTCGGATTCTATTGTTTTACTTTTGAAATTAGAAAGCATTGCCCACACGCAGGGGGGGCTGCTCATTAAAATGTTGGCCGAGGAGTGCGTTAAGCGAGGATTGTAAAGCCCAGAATGCAAGTACGGGGATACTAGGATACCGGGATACTGGGCACCAGCTCCAAGGAATAGAATCAAAAGGGCAAAAAGTAAGCTCGTGCATGAAGTGGAATTAAGAGTAGCGCGTGCAACAAAGCGCAGTTGTAGCTGCAAGGGATCGCAGCTACGCAGCGAATTAAACAACTTTCTGGGTTCTTCAAAAGATGAAGCTAACAAAAAGGACACTGGGACTAGGGTGTAGTAATTATGTTAAATTTATGTTAAATTTAAACAAAAATCCAGGAGCCTTTAAAGGTATATTTAATATATTTCTAAGCCAATAGAAGCCTTAAATACTTCTTATAATTCTAGAAACTAAACACATTATTTCCCCAGACCTGTAATATTTTTTAATATGTCCAAAATGTTCTTTAATTTATGCTAATTTTCCCTGGGCAACCACTTTTCTAGAATCATATTAAATAAGCTAAAATGCAGCTGCCTTTTGGAATTTCCATTCCCTGCCGTGACGTTGTTTCAATTGTTTCATCATTTTCCGACTATTTTCCAGCTCGGGGCACAATTTTTGGCATATTTAAGCGGCGCCCTTTTTGAGGAATGCTTCTCCCCTCTCAATTTTCCCCTTCCCCCCTTCACCATTATCCCTTCGCCGCCCCCCCACTAACCCGCGCAGTTATTATGCAAAACAAGAGCGAGCGGATTAACATGCCATCAGTGAGTTAGCCCCCTCGGGGGGAGTGGCGAATTATGTTTCGGAAATTATGTAAGCATAAAGTGAGAGATAAGCAGAGGGAGGGGAGGGGTAAAATGCACAGGATGCACAAGGATGCAGGGATGCGTAGATGCTGTCGCCATGTCAAAAATACACACACACGTGACGCAGGACAGCCTCTCGCGTGTCATGCACTGACAGCAGAAATAATTTCCAATTATTTAGTGCATACTTTTGGGCATCCAATTTTCCATTAACTCGCCACCGAAACCCATTTTCCAAACCCCAAATTTCCCGACCTCCCGTCCCTCCCCCCTGGCACATGTCGCACCACGCGAAAGTGTTTAAAATTTGCGGTCAAATGCTGTTGGCTTGTGATGCCTCCCCGGGGGTATTTACTGCATTTTTGTCACCTAATCATTTGCATACTCGGCGGCATTTCGAATGGAATTTATGGCCAGATCGATGAAACATATGCTTATACATAGAGTGTGTGTGTACCTTTTTGGAGCTAAAAGTTTACCTATGCAAAGCCCCAAAATTAATCCATTGTCCTTTCCTGTGCAGCTCCTTTTGTTTGCTGGACAAACTTAGTTAGAGTCGCCTGCTGCTGTTGCTGCTGCTGCTGGCTTTGTAAATCGTCAGAGAATGAAACCCAAATTGTATGCAACTTATACACAATGCACAAACTATACTTTCAGCAGGAAAATTTCCATCATTTTTACAGGACTCGCCCAGCTGCCACGCCCTTTTTAGTTCTCATAAATTGCACATTTTAAAAGTGTCGTAAATTTTGCGTAGGTGTGAGCCAGAATCAACTATGAAATTGAATCGAATGCAGGAGAGGAGCGTCACACTTACACACACACAGAGAGAGAGACACTCGGAGGACACGCCAGGATAAGGAGGCACGCGCAATTTGGCATTGCATACTTTGCAGGGAAAGTTTTTGGGGCTCTGCCATAAATTCAGTTTGCATATGTGGTGCCAGAGGGAGTGCCAGAAGATTTAGAGCTCTGCTAATAATTGCACATGAATTCGAGGGAAATAAGTTATGAGATATTTTTTGTGAAATTAATAAACAACATAAAAGCAGAGAACTCTGCTTATGACAGCTTAATATCAAATTGAAAATAGTTTAAGCAGGTTTTAAATTGATAAATTAAATTGTTTTATCTTGGCATATAATTTATTAATCAAGTCTTTAATAATAATTGATCTCCACAGCCTTGATATCGCTCAATAACTCAACTAGCAGACAGCCAAAACTTGTCAAGTGTCGCCGGAAACCGTTTTGATAGAGACGCACTTAACCATTGCGAGGCGCGTATCCATGAGATACTCCTGAACTCGTTAGCTCGCGGGGCTGGCGGAGACAAGAAAGCGACCTATTAGAGTGCATCCTTGACAGCGACGGCAAACAGGAAGTCGAATTGGAAGAAATCACTTCCCGCTCATTAAGAGGCAACAGCAGGGAGCGAGACTTTTCCAGCCACTTCCGTTGAACAACCTGTTGTTGTCGTTGGGTGGA
Organism: Drosophila seguyi; assembly: GCA_008042675.1. Lineage (NCBI taxonomy): Eukaryota > Metazoa > Arthropoda > Insecta > Diptera > Drosophilidae > Drosophila > Drosophila seguyi. The sequence goes on along the minus strand of VNJU01005468.1, from coordinate 669 downwards.
AACATGTTCCAGGCCAAGGAATTTGCCTGCTGCATAAATTCTTTCGATATGATTTATGGCTGCTGCGATGCTTTTTGCATCGCCCCATGTCGCAAACTGGTTCGACATGCCTTTGCCATCCGGTGGCAGGCAAAAAAAAACAGAAAATACCGAACGTTATGCTAAATTATGCTGCATATGTCTAAGCATTTAAATTGTTGTCTTGTGGTCTATATATATTTACTTGGGTGTCGTGGGGTGTCTGCTGATTCGATTATCCGTTTGCGTCACCGAGCAATCAGAGGCGGAATAATTGTTGTACTCGTGGGGGAGGTTAGGAAGGATGCCATCCTTGACGATTTTGGCAATTCCTCAAATTGATGTGTTTCTCTGCACGTGCCACCGATTTTGACTTGGAAGCTTCAGGACAACTGTGCAAAATGTCACCACTTTTGGGGGAGTCTCGCCCACACACAAAATGTATAATGGGTACACTCAGGCAAGACTTTGAAGAAGATGTTAATGCTGGCCACATATAGTGAGATATTTCCAGCAAAATTTTATAATATTATATAGGGAAAATAACTATGAAAAATATATGAGCAATTAATGAGAAAAGGTGGAATTTTAAAGAGAATAAAATATAAATAAAAACTCGTATGTCAAACCAAACATATAATATACATAGTT
>VNJU01005456.1:0-37677 GCA_008042675.1 Drosophila seguyi | reverse complement strand
AGTTTCTGCTGGATTGCAGAATCTGGACTCGAAGTGACACAGACGGTCACAGGACATCGTAAATTTATTTAAAATGGAGGAAGTCATTCTGAATCTATTTTTTGGAAATTTACTGTCGTGTATATATATATATAGATTTCGAATTATTTATGTGTCGAAGATCAATTTGGAATTAAGGAACCAATCGGAATATTTCTTGTCGGAGCTGAAATTGGAATTTAGGAACCAATCGGAATATTATAGTTGCGGAGATGTGCAAATTAACTGAATAATATTCACTTAGCCGTAGAAATATACGGTCACACTAATACGGATATGGATGAGCACTTGTATTTCTAACTTTATTAGTTAGGGGGAATGTATTAAAAATAATTTACGAATTATTTTATTTAGTTGACCGCTGCTGTATTTGGCGCAGAACTGTTTTCGGAAATAAGGCGTGCGTGTGAATATGTTTGTGCATCAGCCGATTGCCTATGCAGAATAGCGGAGACAACGGAGGCGGAAAAAATTGCCAAAAATCGGAGCGTCGACTTGCAGTCGGTTATGTATGTAATTTGCAATGTCTTTATGTTTGCCTATGCTTGCATGTAGCGCCGCTCAGGATAGAGCAGAGGAGAGACAATAAATATATATTATGTTTATTTGGATATAGCTCAGCTCAGGATAGAGCAGGGAAGAGTAAATAAAGTAAATTAAGTCGGAGTTTATGTGCCGTGGTTTTGGGCATATATTTATTTATAGGAGCTGTGGACGCTAATTGTAGATTTTATAATTTAATGTTTTGGAATAACTATTCTTTGGGAAATTTAAATAAATATTTATTATGCACAATTTGGAATTATATTTGTGGTGTAAATAATTTTAATTATTACAACACCCGTGCAGATATGTTTGTGCTTTTGTATATTTATTCAATTTGGTGTAAATTATTATTAACGAGTCAGAGGAGTGGACTGTATTTGAAATGTGTAGGAAATATGTACATATATAAGTAGAAATCAATGCAAGCGGAACACAGTGAACTACGAGAAATTTGGAATTCAAAGTTTCACTGTGGCTTGAAATCGGAACTTAAGGAAAAGAATGAAGTAACAATTATTTATTTGGAATAGGAATTTATTGGCTGCCGTAGTGTCGGATCAATCGGTCTTGGATTTAGACAATAATCATACAGAGAAGTTAGATGAACGGAGTTTCACAAAACCTAACTGTATGACCGGCAGCAATAATATAATTGTTACTTATCTTGTGCAGTGTTAAAGCCACCGGAGCTGCTGGAAGTGGATGGATTATCCGGCTCTGATGGACCAAATGTTCGGAGGGGGCTTAACCTGAAATGCACTCGATAAGTAAAAACACGGAAGAAACTATTCGGGGTTTTACGCGACGTGCGTTGGTCTTTATTTGTGGAATGGTAAATTAGAACTACTACATGGAATCTTAAAGTTAGCTTGGGGGAGCGGATTGGAAGCTCTATGCACGAAAGTCCCGTGGAAGAGGGAGAGAGAGAGCGAGTGTACGGGATCACACTGCCTCCGGAAAATAAGCGCCCTTTGGCGACGTTTTCGTTTTCGGAACGTTTTCGCTTTGAAAAATTCGCACTCGAAAATTTTTAGACCAATTTGGAAAACTCTTGGCGCTTTTTATAGCTTCGTGGAATGGCTTACAGGAAACAAATAGGAAACAAATGAGAAATACAACATTTTTGCTTGCAAATAAGAAATTTTCACTTTTTTTCCTCCATTTTTTTTAACAAATCCCCACTATTACTCAATGATGCACACCAATTGTTGTTTTTTTTTTGTTGTCTAGTCAATAACGAATAAATCAAGAAAAATATTATGAAAAATAACGAAAATTGATTTAGTTATGACGATTTTTCAAAGTCAAAAAACACGAAAAAAGGTCAAATTTCATATTTCCAAGCAAAAATGTTGTTCATGCATTATTACGAGCCAATTTTACTAGCAATATAGTTTTAAGGCGAGGGAGGCTCTCACTGCTCTCTATACAGTCAAAGAGGCGGTTGTAATCGGTACATAAGACCCTAAAGGGTTCATGTATCTCAAACTCCCTCCTACAGTGATTTATTGCTGAGGGTATATAAGTTCTGGATGTTAGTCGGGGAACGTGAAAGTTGAGCTGACCTAGCAAGTAGGGGCTCTCTACGATACCGTGAATTAGCTTGCGTAGGAAGACTACACCAAGCATCGTTCTACGGTTAGCTAGGGATGGTAGGTTAATTAATAGAAGTCTACCAGCATAAGACGGTAAGCTTAGGTCGGCATCCCAGGATAAGCCACGTAGGGCGAAAAACAGAACGTTTTTTTGAACTCCAAATTGAGGACTCCAAACACAAGAACCAAACTCTAAAATAGGTCGAACTAGCGAAGTAAAGAGAGTCTTCGTTATATAAGCAGAATCGAATTCTTCGGACCATCCTTTAATAAATCCCAGCACACCTTTGGCCTTGTTAACAATACCAGAAATATGTTCTGAGTACGAAAGCTTAGGATCTAGACGGACACCCAGATCGTCAACAAGAGTGATTCTTTCCAAAGCGCATTCATTAAGCATATATGTTGCATACTGGGGAGTGACACTTGAGAATGTCATCAGTTTACATTTAGATATGTTGAGATGTAATAGGTTAGCACGACACCATGCTTGAAAGTTGTTAAGATCCGATTGTAAGTCTGACTGGCATGTTTAACATCATCAGTGTACATAAACACTCTTGAGTTGGTTAGGTCTAGCAGAAGGTCATTAATAAACAATGTAAACAGCAGTGGGCCGAGATGGCTGCCTTGTGGGACGCCAGATGTGACACTAAGGGATTTGGATAGAGCATTCTTAAACAGAACCTTTTGAGTCTTGTCACTCAAATAGCTCTGAATTCAATTAAAAAGATCAACCGGAAACCCCATTAAATTGAGCTTCCTTACAAGAAGAGAAATGATTAACTGAGTCAAAAGCTTTACTTAAGTCTGTGCAAATAACATCAGTTTGATGGTTACGTTGAAAACCCCTAATAACGAAAGAGGCTAGTTCCAAAAGATTTGTAGTGATCGATCTTCGCCTCATAAATCCATGCTCACATGGAGAAATTACGGACCTGCATAAATGCTGCAGATAAAGAGTAATTACATTCTCGAAAAGTTTTGGAATTGCCGACAACTTAGAGATACCTCTATAGTAACCAGCATCCGATTGGCTACCTTTTTTTGTGGAGATAAATTATAAAGATTCCTTCCAAATAAGGGGAAATTCTGATGTTTCTAAAGATAAGGTAAACAATTTGAGAAGGGCGTTCACAGAGCCTCGGTACAATACCTGAGTACGCAGCCAAGTATTCCATCGGGACCCGGTCAGTAAACTGGTTTAACTCGCTGAAGATCCAAACAAAGAGAGCTTTTGTCAGGTTCATCAGGTTTATCTGGCTTAGATTGGTTGAAGAGGAATAAGTGGTTTAGAAAAACTCATCAAAAAGATCGGCGATAGCCTGATCCAAACTTGCTGAAGAGTTTTTAAATGAAAGCGAGGAAGGGTATAGGTTTTGTTTTCGCTTGGTGTTAACAAAGTTATAAAACTGTTTTGGGTCCGTGAGAACTGAAACCTGCAACGAGTCAAAAATTTGTATAATACCTAGCGTTAAGCACGGTAAATTTCTACCGAGCACTAAGATAGTTAGAAAGAACAGTTTTAGAACGAGTAAGTTTGTATTTATTATAAAGCCTAGACTTCACATTTTTTAGGTGTGTCAGCTTCTTATTGAACCAAGGTGGCTTACTGGAGACAGACGGATAAGTTAACGAAACACAGGATAAAAAGAAAGAGTTCATGGTACTGTAAAAAATGTTCTCGCCGGCTACCATGTTAGTACACATGTACAGATTTGACCCATTAAACTAAGATATTAAGTTATTCAGCGTATGAAAGTTGGCTTTCCGAAAACAGCGAACTTTATTAGCTAAACAAACAGATTTATTCTTTACAACCGTCCCCGTGTTGATAGTCACTTCGAAAGTAGGATGGTAATGACCTTCAGGTTGCGTCAATGGAGCAGCTCTGACTTAGTCAACACCTAGAGAATCTGAGACAAAACAAAGATCCAATAAGCGGTTTAAAGAATTGTGGACATGGTTAACTTGAGACAAAGATATGTCAAGCAGGCTATCAATAAGGTTGTGCTGTGCCACAGTCTGGAAAACATTTAACACACCATCTGAAGACCAACGAGCTCCAGAAAAGTTGAAGTCCCCTAAAGTTATGAAAGCCTTTTGGAAACGGCCCGAATTGCCGTAAGGTGTTTTCAATAAATAGGCTCCTCAGCCGATGGAGGGACATAGGGACATGTAGAGTAAATAAAACTACCTAGAAATGATAGTTTCACACAAATAAATTTGATGTCAGTGACATCGTCAAGGCCAACCAGTTCGGTGATAAGGGAGGAGTCAACGGCAATTAAAACTCCACCTCCTCGCTGGACAGGACGGTCAACTCTATAAATTGTGTACTTACCCGGAAAAATCTCAGAGCTAAAGATCTCTGGTTTTAGCCAAAATTCAGTACATACAATAGCCTGGGATGCAAAGTAAAAGTTGTCAGAATACAATTTTGAGAGCTTGCTGCGTAAGCCTCTAGTATTCTGATAGGAAAGTTGGAAGGAAGTGGTTAGTTTTTTGGGATTAAGGGTGTTTGCGGTTTGTGTTCGTATAGGGAGCCGTACTCGCTCTGGCCGCTTTTTCTTTGTTTTTGCCTCGAATTCTTTAACTACAACGTCTTCTGGCCAGAAGTCACCAGAGCAAATCGTCTTAAAGAAGTTCGGGGAGACGCTAATTTTAAAAAACGAAATGTCTCTAATATAAGAAAATTTAAGCTTTTCCACTTTTAAATTTTCGGCTTGGGCTTTGCCTTGAATAAAGACAAGAACATCGTCCGATGCGAGGTCAGGGGCAAGCTGCGAAACAAATAACACAGTGTTACCAACAGTTGCCGGACCAGTTGCCATTTCCACCTCTGTACATTCGGTTACCGAATCTTTTATTGTTCCCGATCTCAAAACCATTGGGCTTGGTATTTGGGTCGGGGGCTGTACAGAGGGGGTATTTTTTGCGCTTTGGCGACTCATTTAATAGCTTCAGACTGTTAAACTGAGTGTCTAACGCAGTGAACAGGTCAGTTGCTTTGCGAAAATTGACCATCAGGTCCATTTCTGGTCTGGCGCATAACGTATTTAATTTCTTAACCTCTCTACAGGACTGGCAACAGTAGTGTAATCCCATTTTACTGAAAATTTCATCCGCGATACGGCCCGTCAATTCGACACACTTAGCGTGTACAACCGTATCGCAAAGCCAGCAAGAAATCATTGGTTGTTCTGCCAAAACATTTTTTGGCAGTTTTTAGTGGAGTTCCACAGACAAAATTTAAAGGCATTTTCACAAACCTATGACCACTGTGCAAAAAAGGAGAACGGTCAACCTGGGTGAGTGGGAGAGAGAGAGGAGCGAAAAAATAGCGAGGGCGAGAGAACTTAGAACCGCTTAGCTGCAGCTAAGCACAAACGGAACCTGCGATAAGAAACGGGATAGGCACAAAAGAGAATTAAGAAAACCCGCTTAGCACAAAACTAAAAGTGAAATTAAAACAAATTAAACACAAAACAAAGCTCATGCACGCGCGGTAGCAAACGGCTGAAGTTATTTAAAAAGTTTGGTAATAATTTACAAAAAAAAACCCCGGTGGTTTACAAAATCAAAAAACACACAATTCGGAGCGCAAAACAAAAACATGACCGTTCGCTGTGAAGAGAAAGACGAAACAAAAAATGTTATTTTTTTCCTATAAGCCACTCCACAAAGCTATAAAAAGCGCCAAGAGTTTTTCAAATTGGTCAAAAACTTTTCGAGTTGGAATTTTTCAAAGCGAAAAGTACCGAAAAACGGTTGTTTAACAATACCTTAAGATTTTTAGGGTGTTAGAAAAATTGCAAACGTAGTTTTGTGTTATATTCGACCAGATAAAAAATCTGTACTAGGTCACTCCAAAAGTTCAGAATAACTGTTACACTGTGTAATTGATCTCCAAATATAAATGTTTGGCAAGCTGACATGGAAGCCCAATGTACTGAAGAGGGTAAATAAGGCCACCATAGCGCTATAAGCATCCAAGAAGATGCTAAGCAGCACATAGGGTCTCTCACCCTCTCTAATGCACTGGATTTACATCTCGGTGGTGCGTCCAACTCTGCTGTATGAAATCTTAGTGTGGTGGCAAGCTGTGGAAAAGAAAACATATTACAAGCTTATGGAGAGAACTCAGCGGCAGGCACTGCTCTGCATAACAGGGGCGCTGAGATCAACCCCCACAAGAGCACTCGAAACCATAATCGGTATCGATCCCTTAGATATCCACGCGCAACTGACTGCAGGAAAGGCAGCTCAACGCCTGGTTGCATCAGGGAATATGTATCTACAAGGATTCGGGCATAGTTTAAGTGGTCGAGACATGAGCAGTATATCTGCCTACATGATCACCAGAACGTGCCCGGATGTAAAAACAACAACATTTATGGGACCTGACGACTGGAAAACAGGTCAGAACCATACTCAACACCTCAATATATACACCGACGGCTCCAAGATGGAGGCAGGAGTTGGAGCGGGCATTTACTGTAAAGAGCCTGAAATAAGACTGTCGTATAAGCTACCAAGCCAATGCAGCATATTCCAGGCGGAAGTATTCGCCATAGAAAAAGGGGCAGAGCTTGCGCAGAACATTGATCGCCCATATGAAGCGGTCAACTTGTACGTAGACAGTCAGGCGGCGATAAGATCTATGCAATCGTCAGCGGTCAGTTCCAAAAGTGTACTGGCAAGCAGGGAGGCACTAGATATCCTTAGCACGACCATGTCAGTGCGGATCTACTGGGTTCCCAGCTACCAGGGCATCGATGGTAACGAGACGGCAGATGAACTTGCAAAGGAAGGCGTCGGACTGCCGAATGAAAGAACAGAAAACGTTCCTGTCTCCCTAAGAACGCGCCAAATCGAACTAGAGAGGCGGGCCGACCTACGAGCTGCAAGCAGATGGAAGAGAACTTCCACAACCTCCAAGACAGTAAAAGTCATGTGAAAAGAGCGCAACGAAAAGCTTTGTCACAACGTTCTGCATCTTCCAAAGAAAGACTGCAGACTGTTAGTGGGAATTCTGACAGGTCACTGCCTAGCTGCGACATGCAGTCAAGCTAGGTATTACCGACAACGCCGAGTGCCGGAAATGTGATGAATCTGAGGCAACAGAAACCTTGGAGCATCTCGTTTGCAAATGTACGGCCCTAACAAGGGCAAGAATGACATACCTGGGCGGTCCGGTTTTGGCATCGCTAGAAGATGCCTCTAAGAAGAAGTCAGACGAACTAATTGCCTTTGCGAAAAATACGTAAATCCTTAAAGGTTTCGAAACCCGCGTGAACATTCTCTAGGTCCATACAGAAACTTTCGGATAGCTAAGGGCCATACTGGCCTATGCGCGGCCCAGTGAGGGCCTTCCAACTAAACCTAACCTAACCTTAATGCTTGGCAAAGTAACAACCAGGGTTAAAACCCACAACAACAGGTTGAACCCATGGACGTTGATCCATCCCTACGAATTCCAAATAAAAATAATAATAATTGGCAGTCAAATAATTATAGGCGTAACTATCACGGTTCGTAAAATAATGTTCGGGCTAACCAAGCCGACGAGCCAAACCAAGTTAGGAGAACGGAATCCCCAATGGAATAGTGAATCAAGTGGTTAATAAAGTTACCAGATTAAATAACATAATTTTTAAGATCAGAACCCTAAAGAGGAACGCCTTAGATAACAAGGGTAGACATAAATACAAAAAAAAATAACAACTAAAAATATAAATTGACCGAGGTGTCACTGCTTGTTATATCAAAAAGGTTATTACGGATAATAAGAGGGAAAACTAAGATCAGTACGTTCAAGTGGCCCGTATGACACCAAGCACGTGTTTGTTTGTTAGGTGTTAGTAGGCGCGAAAGATGAAAATATAAAATAGGAATTCGAGGCAGTGCCTACTTGTTTGCATGCGTACTAAGTGGGTTAATATTAATGTTTTTAGTTTAGGATGACTATCTACGTTTGAAATTTTTGTGTACAAATCGTTATATTTCGCAAATAATACTCTAAAAGGGTTCATGCAATTCAAAGGACGTTCTACAGTGGCGCAACACTAAGGGAATATAGGATCTAGTATTTCTACTCGGTACGTGAAAGGTAAGCTGACCCAACAAGTCACCACTTTCCACGTCCCCGTGAGTAAGTTAATAAGGAGGAGTCTACTAAAATAGGAGGGTAACCTCTGGTTTGCATCCCAGTTTAAGCCGCAAAAACCGAAAAGTAAAAAGTTCTTTTGAACCGACTCAATGCGTTTACTGTGAACCCCATACTGAGGGCTCCAAACACAAGATCCATATTCTAAAATAGGACGAACTAAATAAATATATAGAGAGATTTTGTAACGTAAGGGTCATTGAATTCTTTCGACCAACGTTTAGAGAATGCAAGCACACATCTGGCTTTATTCACCATGCATAAAATATGATCAATAATGTTAAGTTTAGGATCCAGGCGGACACCCAAATCACCAACTACAGCGATTCTTTCCAAAGAGCAGCAGTCTAGCGTGTAAGTCGCAAGATTGGGAGCGAGACGAGAGAATGTCATAAGCTTGCATTTAGAACCGTTTAAGTTTAATAAGTTTATTAATGATTAAGATCGGTCTGTAAATCTGACTGGAAAGACGTGTTGTAATGGTTGGCAGTAGAGAGAATAAATTAAAGTTAAAAGAATATTAAAACCTGCGGTTGAACTAACTCTCTAGCCCTAGTCGATACCCATCAGCTGATCCAGTTGCCAGCTAATCCTTTCGATCAGTTTGTCGAGTATCGAAAACCTCCGATCCGACTCAAGCCGCATGTATTCCGAGAAAAAGTTCTTTCCTTTTCCGCCGCTACACCCAAACAGAAGTGCAGCTTAAACAAATAAAATAAGTGCATAGCTAACAAAAAAGTGACACGCGCCATCACGGCATCAGCGACCTTATCAGCTAATTTAGCTGACAGGCGCACATACGCCAATTCCGCGTTAAAGGTATGGTAAATATTTCGAGACAAAAAGCTTCCCGAAATTAATTTACTTTCGTCCCATATAGGCGACCAAATACCGCGTGCCACCACGGCCGGCTGCGCCGGCATTGCCCTCATAACAGACCTACAGTACACCAGCCTATCGCTGTTTTATCCGAATTCGTCACCACTGGTAAATAAATTGGTTAAAGTGATATATGACGGTCTCATAAACACATAGTTTTCTTACAGTCGGCCCTCCATAAAAGACCGCATTTGTGCCTTAGGAAAGGGCGACCGAAAACCCTGTTGACCCTGCAGCTAATAAGCACGGTCGCAGGAACCCAAGCCAAGCTTTAATATGGTCGCTTGTTGTTGTTCTTCCACCCGGCTGAGCAGCGCGAGGGGAAGAGCAACGCCCACAATGACACCGAGGGAGGAATTCTCAACAGGCCAGAATTGACAAATGCTGAAAAATAAGGATAAATCCCTTTGCCATTTGACTAAAATTTAATTTTTACAGCCTAAAGGCTAGTTCGTTTTGCTTTTGGTGTAAAAATGTAACAGTTAATTTTTCCAAGCCACCAAAATGTAAGCAATTAAAAAAAATATAGTCACATAACGCATACGCATTGAGAAAAAGGCGCAGAGAGATATAGTAAACCAGATAATAAAAACAAGAAAAAATTTAATCATCAGTTAGGGAAATTGAACACCGGAACAAATCATTAATTTTAAGTAACCCCCTTCTAACATGCAAACAGCTCTTCATCCCTGTCGTCGTGAAGGCCTTCATCGAGGATCTCACTTAAATATATATATAAAATGATGTGAGAAAAAGAGAAAAAAAAAACAAAAAAAAACACAAAGTATTAAATCAACCTAATGTGAATGATCTGTCGTTGGTATTCTGCCCAATCCAATCGCCCTGACGCCCGTTAGAGAGCTTAAGGCTCTTCCCGAAATTAGTGTCGCTCGCCTATACAATATCGTAGTTAATTAATTGGTAAAGAGTAAGATAATTCTCCTTTCACTGGTCATTACCTAATTTTTCTCTGCTTTTGTGGTTGTTGTGCTGTAGTTATATTTTGCTACCGGAATGAAGATAAATAATGATGATAATGAACGGTGAGCTTAAACATTAACCTGTTGTTGTAGGAAAATTAGGAATGAAGGCAATTATGAGACCCAAACAAATGTACATATTTAAATCAAGTTCTTAATTAAATCTAAATTACTATTATCTTAACTAAATATTACATTCTCATTAATTCATTATTAAGTGAACAACGCTAACGTAATCATGTCCAGCAACTGCAATTTTTTTACGTTTTAGAAGTTTACTGAATAAATAAATATATTCCCTACCGTGATCCGCACAACTATGAGTGAGTAGATGAATTTCATCATGTGCGTCAAACATCATATAAGACGCCACACACCTAATCCTGTTTTCCGATATATTTCCTTCGCGCCCTTATTTTGGTCAGTTCCTTTGAGTATTTGCTCTAAGATTGTTGTTAGTGCAGATAGCTGTTGTATTTCCGCCATGATCGGATGGCTTATAAGTTTCAGACAGGGACTCTATAAATATTCTTATTGTAATGTCAGGAGCAAAAACATCAATAATGTAAATAACAAGGGACCTAAATGGCTCCCTTGCGGGACGCCAGTAGTAACCTTGAAAACATTAGAAAGGTGTTTTTAAAGAAGATCTTTTGCGTCCTGCCATTCAGATCCAACTAAGAAGATCAACCGGAAATCCCATTATATCGAGTTTACGAACGGGGAGAGAATGGTTGAAATCAGTATAGATTACTTCGGTCTGAAAGTTTTTAAGGAAACCCTTTATTATGAAGGAAGTGAGCTCCAAGAGGTTAGTAGTCGTTGATATTCGCTTTATAAATCCATGTTGGCATGGCGAAATAATTGACCTACACAGGTGCTGCAAGTGAGGCGTAATGATTTTTTCGAAAAGTTTTGCGAGGGCCGATAACTTAGAGATCCCTCTATAGTTATTGGCATCTGATTTGCTACCTTTTTTGTGGAGAGGAATAGCAAATGATTCCTTCTAAACATGCAAATCTATCGCGCACAGAAGAATTTTATTGAAGCCCCTTATTATGAAGGAAGTGAGCTCCAAAAGATTAGTAGTCGTAGATCTTCGCTTTATAAATCCATGTTGGCATGGAGAAATAATTGATCTACACAGGTGCTGCAAGTGAGGAGTAACGATTTTTTCGAAAAGTTTTTCGATGGCCGACAACTTAGAGATCCCTCTATAGTTATTGGCATCTGATTTGCTACCTTTTTTTGTGGAGAGGAATAACAAATGATTCCTTCCAAATAAGGGGAAAGTGGGAGGTCTCTAAGGACAAGGTAAAAAATTTAAGAAGGGGATTGCACAGGGCGTCGGCACAATACCTAAGCACACATCCAGGTATTCCGTCGGGCTTTCGTTCAAATTAGGACTGAAAATAAGGTTTGACTTGGGCATGATGTAAGAATAAGTCCGATTTGCGTCGGTGGAATTAGAGTAAGTGGTTTGAAAAAACTGCGCAAATAGATCGGCAATTGCCTACTAGATTTACTAAATTATGTTCATCCAAATCGTCATTTTCTGAAAAATGGTTGGTTACATGGAATGTGTGGTTTGTCTCCGTCAAGTGTCTTTTATGTTGTGTTAAACCTTGCACGACCCAGCCTTACAATGCGCTGCTAGCGACAGGGCCGTCGGAGGATTCATACCTTAATTTGCGTAAAACGATAAGAGACCAGTTATCTTGGCCTATTAAAGTAGTAAGAACAATCAGAATAATCTTATAAGAATGTAAATCTGTCTGTCATTTCGTCTATGCTAAATGTCCGCAGGGGCGAATTAAGATTGGAGACAGTTCTAACTCTTCTCAACGTGTGTGTCGTCGCGCGAACGGAGTTGCTTAGCTTAAGCTCACCGCAGTGTGTCCTCCAAACTGTCGCACGACAATAAAATGTCGCTAAGTTTTCCCGGCTAATTTACAACATTTTCGATGGCGAAAAACAGTGTGCCTGCACACATTGAACATACAAATCTTATCACATTCGGACTAGTTCAAACAAACTACACCTATCGATTACTATTTTCGATCCGCGACATCCCCGACCCTTTGAAGAACCGCTTCACTTAAATCCAAAACTGCAAGTTTAGAGACGGGTCGAATTATTGTCCTCGATAGGCCATTGTCGTTCACGTTCAATCCTAGCGCGTCTGACGACTCCATCAGCTCCGCTGTAGACCTCCTCGACGATGCCCTTGCACCACTCTCGTAGGAGCAAGGTAGGATCGCAAACGAAGATCAATCACCCTGGTGGATGGGCTCCGTTCTTCGGCACCACTTCTCGAGGCGAACAAGCGTAGGCAGGTACTCCGGCACCCACCTTCTCCAGAAACGGTCTCGCAGCAGACAAGCAATCCTCCATGGCTTCCTCGTAGCACCCTCCTTGGGCAGCTCCGCATCCAATCTAGGCGTATCCGGCAGATTGGCCACTCCCTTGAGAAGGTCATTTGGCGTCAACGGCGCCTCCTGGTCCGCATCCACAAGCAAATGGGTAAGCGGGCGCGAATTCGCAATATTCTCCGCCTCAATCAGGAGACTCTCCAATACATAGTCCCTCGGCGAAACTTCCTTCAGGGTATGACGCAGTACTCTCGTGACGCACTGCACCATGCGCTCCCATACTCCGCCCTCAGACGGGTTCACTGGGCAATTGAAAACCCATTCTATGCCTTTGCTTGACAACTCACTCTGTATCTGTTTGCATCTCGAAAACGTCACCAAAGTGTCTGGCTTCTCTGTCAGCTCCCACGAAGTTCTTGCCGCTGTCGCTGCGCAGTCTATGTACTGGCCCTCTACGGCAGATGAAGTTCCTGACCGCAATTATGCAGGAATCCGTCGACAGGTCATGCGCCAGCTCCAGATGAATCGCCCTTGTCGTCAAGCAGGTGAACAAGGCGACCCAACGCTTCTCCTGGTGACGAGACACAGTCACCAACAGTGGCACAAAGTAGTCCAATCCGGTGTATTTGAATGGCCATCTACCCGCATCCAGTCTGTCTTCCGGATGGGGTCCCAATATCGGCGCCATCGGCCGCGCTCGCTGCAACTTGCACACGTTGCACGATGAGATGACTCTTCTCATCACACGATTCACCTTCGTGACCCAGAATCTTGTCCGGATCTTGGCAATTGTAGCATCCACATTTTGATGCTTCATCCTGGCGTGGAAATGTCGCACAATCAGCTCTGTCAGACTGTGCCTGTGTGACAGTATCACGGGCCTCCTCGCACTGTACGGCATGCACAGTGCGGCATCAATTCTGCCGTTCTCGTCCAGGTAGGGCACCAACCCTCGAATGTCGCTCGAGCTAGCGACGTCCTGTCCAGTTTCCACCGACCTCATCTCTCGACTCCAACTGTGCCTGTCTGACCAACAGATTCTCCGCGGCCTTACATTCTGCTGCAGTAAAGCCATATTCCTCGAGCTCGCGTCTCTGTCTGCGGCACCAGCGCGCAAACCGTAGGACCCAGGCTGTGATCCTCACCAGGCGATTGAAGTTCGAGTACCTCTGAAACGGGAGAACAAAGTCGTTTGCCGCAACTAACGCAAACTCACTGGGCATCTCCTCTTCATAAGGGACATCTGGGACTCGTTCAAATCCTTCCTCAGGCCCCGGCCAGCTAGCTGCTGGCTGCCTCAAGAATGCAGGTCCTCTTAGCCTCTTTGAATCCTGGCTAAGGTCGACTCCTCTCTGCGACCGCGTCGCATCATCGGCCGCGTTGACGGCTGTAGGCACCCATCTCCATTGAGAAACCTTCGACGACTCCAGATTTTACGCTACTCGGTTGCCAACAAACTGCTTATACCGGCGGTGAGTACTGCCGATCCATCTCAGCACCGTCTTCGATTTCGTCCATAATACCAGGTCGGTGATGACCACACTGTGCTCCTCCTTGACAGTGTTTATCAGTCTGGTTCCAAGAACTGCTGCCTGCAGCTCCAGCCGTGGGATTGTCATCGTTCGCATCGGGGCGCACTTCGTCTTTGCACATACGAAGGTCACCAGCACGTCGTCGTCTTCATATGTGACCCTCCAATAGGCCTGGCTTGTTGCGCTTCAATTTTCTCTCTACCAGCCTCTTGTACGCAATCTCGTAGCTCTGTGGCAGCACAACGTGGTCGTCCTTCCAGGGCAGTCCTATCTGGTAGCTACGGCCCACTCTCACCGTGGTGTCTTTAAGCATCCTTTGTACCCGCACATCGTCACTGGCTGCAACCTGTGGCGCGGGCCTCACTCCAAAGTTCTCCATGTCGAAGTAGTCCTCCACCATTCGTTCCATCGCGTCATCCACTGACACGGCATGTAGGCAGGTCCTCGGTGATGGCGTAGTCGATTGCCCGCTTACTGGCCCAAACACAACCCAGCCCAGCTCGGTTGCGGCCGCGGCCCTCTAGCGAACCCCCTCGTCCTAAGTGGCAACCCGAGATGTCCGTGATCCAGGCCGATGAGCAAGTTCGGAACCACGTTGCTGTAGGGCTTCATCGGCAGACGCGCATCCTTATGCACGCCCTGGACATCTCGTCGACTCAATGTCTGCATCGGCAGACATAGGCTCTCAATGCGTGGCGAGTGGGCTTTCCAATTCCACTTATCTTCTCACCACGTTGGTGGGCTCTCTGGTTGCCCTACCTCCAAACCATTGGATGTTTAGCTGACGACGCTCTCCTTCCATTCCAAGATCCCTTCGCAGCTCGTCATCAATCATGGTGACGGAGGATCCTTCATCTAAGACCGCATACGTGTCCAGTTTTCGCCCGGCTCCGTACAGCGTAACCGGCAGTATACGGAACAGCAGGCGGCCTCCTTCGGTGTCGACGCAGCTTAAATTCCTTTGAATGTCCGTTCCCGCTTCATGCGGAGCACTTCTCTCCAGGCTGTTTCTGGAAACTGCTCGCTGCTGGTTTCCTTCTTGGCCCCTGTGACCATCTCGTTGCGAAGGCAGCCTGAGCGGGCTGCGCCTGGAAACTGCTGGCTGCTGGTTTCCTCCGTGGCGTCTGGAACCACCTCGCTGCTGTGGCCTTCGCTCCTCGTCCGCTCCATGTAGCAGACGGTGATGCATCCTTTGGCATTCATTGATCTGGCACTTCGATTGCATATGGCAAGATCTTGTTGCGTGCCCGCTTCGTAGGCATGTGAAGCAGAGTCGGTGCCTCTTCACAATGCTCCACCTTCCCGGTGGCGAAGCTCCAACGGATTCTCGGCAATTCGTGATTTCATGTTGTCCTCCGCAGATGGGACAACCTCTGTGCCGATCATCCTGTTCGCCTTCGTACTGATCGACCCTGGCATGCAGAACTCGACGCCTCGGCTCCTTTCCCTCGACGTCCAAAACCGTGCACACCACGTTTGCGTACTCCTGTAGCCAAGCGCTGAAGTTGACTTCAGTGGGAAATGGCACAATCGTTACAGCATGCCTGGCCCACTCCACTCGCTGGCTCGTTGGAAGCTTGGCCACAAGCTCCTCCATGAGGGTGCGGCTCCCCAGGTGCTGCTCCGCCTTCGCTGACTGCAAGAAGGCTGCGAGGTTACTCACACGGGTAGCAAAGGGAATTATCTTCGCCGGATTGTGCTCCGAGATCGGCTGCACCTCTCGCACTCTGTTAAGCTGTCTGCGTATAAGCTGCTCCTGTCGGCCGAACCTAAAACGCAGCTGCTCCATCACGACGCCAACATTCGAAGGATGTATTAGCAGCGCCTTCACTGTCTCACGGGCTTCATCCTTCAGCGCCTTCAACAACCTCTGGTTGTTCTCCATATCCGTGCAATTGTACGCTCGGGTCGTCTCTACAAACGCACAATTAAAGAGCGGCCACTCCTCAGGCTGCCCTCCAGATACAGGAAAGTCCGGAAGCTTCCTTGGCCCATATGCTCCCTGGATTCCGTTCGGCGTCATAGCGGCGTGGGATCCAGCGAATGGCGATGCTGTTGCCACTGTGTGGATGCTCACGCCCGGTGGCACGAATCCATGCGCTGGCTGCGCAGTGCCTGTTGCTGGTCGTTAGCAATGGCGGTCCACTCCAAGATGGCTGCAGCGTGCAGGCCGCACCGCTTGCACCGGCACCGTTACAGGGGACCAGCCCGACCCCGTTATGTGAGCCGTCTCCATTTGTCGATGATGGCGGGCCGATCCAAGATGGCGGCTGCCCCGACGCTCCACTGTTGGCGCCAACTGCGCTTGGGCCAACTGCGATTGGCGCGCAATTGGCGGTGCTAACTCTGACCTGGTCCAGCTCCTTCTCCAATGCTGCGATCTTCGTAATGAGATCCAACGTGAGGGTTCGTCTCAGCCGCTGAGCTCGCAGCTGTGACGGGAGTACTTTTCGGTTGGGCGGCTGCTGTAGTCGCCGTAGTGGTCGGGGTACCAACGAACGCTGCCGTGGTGTTCACCCGCTGCCGGGTTCCCGAACCACTACCCGCTGGCTGCTGATCCGCTCTCGGTGTTATGGGGGTGGCTTCCCCACCGTTCAGCCGGGCACTCTTCCTGGGGGAATGCTGCATTTTTCCCAGCTTCATATGGCCGCGCCTGTGTGCGCTCCAAAATGGCGTCTCCGACGCTTGACGCTCCTTGCGTCTCGTGACCGCTGGCTGCGATCACCGCATAGGACCCTCCACTGCGTCTCCTCGTCGCTGGCTGCGACCCGGTTGCACCGCGTTTGTCGCGGCGTTCGTCGCTGGCTGCGACTCCTCTGCCGCTGAGTAGTGACTCCTTTGCCGACAAGTAGCGCTGGCTGCGCTAACAAATCCTCCTCGCTGGCCGTCTGAACCGTCACTCCAGCTCCTGGCAACTCTCTAGCTGGCCGTCTAAGCCGTCATCCAGCGCAAGTTGCCCTTGCAGTCTCCCTCGGACTGCGAATAAAAGATGTGGACAAGTAGCGCTGGCTGCGCTCACAAATCCACCTCGCTGGCCGTCTAAACCGTCACTCCAGCTCCTGGCAACTTTCTAGCTGGCCGTCTAAGCCGTCATCCAGCGCAAGTTGCCCTTGCAGCCTCCCTCGGACTGCGAATAAAATATGTCGTCGCGCGAACGGAGTTGACTTTAACGGCTACTCCACCTTAGATCCCAAAGGAAAGGCAGACTGATTCGTGGCAGTAGGCTCGTTTTATTGGGAAAGAATTTATATTGTAACAGTCGAAACATGCTTAGCTTAAGCTCACCGCAGTGTATCCTACAAACTGTCGCACGACAATAAAGTGACGCTAAGTTTTCCCGGCTAATTTACAACATTTTCGATGGCGAAAAACAGTGTGCCGGCACACATTTAACATACAATTCTTATTACATTCGAACTAGTTCACAAAACAAGTTCATCACAAAAAATACTGACTACACCTTTCGATTACTATTTTCGATCCGCGACAGTGTGTATTTTAGTAAACACACCACTACCTTCAATGCGTATGCGGACTACTTTGGAATTATCTTGTTCGTAAATTTCATTGTTAGTGTTCGGAGGGGGGTGGCTTAAACCTGGAATGCACTCGATAAGAAAACACGCAGGAACTTTTCGGGGTCTTACGCGACGTGCGTTGGTCTTTATTTGTGGAGTGGTACATTAGAACTAATAACAAGAGTGTTAAAACCGCCCAGAGAACAACTTTTCGACAGGGGTCAGCGCCGGATTGTCTATATAGACCGCTGTGAAAAGGTCTCGGAAAGTCGGCCAGCGAATATAATATAATAAAAATAAAATGTGTGTTGCCTGAATACTGAATGGTGTTCGTATCTGTTAATTTTAAGATGAAAAATTCGAAGTCTAGTGTAAGTTAGTTAAGGGCGAAGGCGGGAGCACAATAAAGCTCTCTCTCGCTCTTTGCGAATTCGCCCCGCCTTCGCCAACCTCTCGATGAAAAAAAAAGTTATGTCGTAAAATTAAAATCGCCAAGCGCACGTCTCATTTTCGTCTACCGCCGCAAATTAAATTATTCTTGCCACCAAAGATTTCGGTTTTTTAATTTTTTAATAAACTAATTGAAAAATTCAATAGAAAAACTCATATTTTTACTTTACAGTAGGCAAGGTGTCCGCGACGCCATCTGAGCCAACTGAAATTTGCTCTAAGCAGGTTTCGTGCTCTTTCTCGACCTTACTCCATAGCGCTCCGACTTGGTCGAGATGAACTTGGCACGTATAAACTTAGCCGGAAAAATATACGGTCACACTAATACGGATATGGATTTTATTAGTTAGATGGAATTTATTTTGCCTGGACTTATTCAGTTGACCGCTGCTGTATGTGGCGCAGAACTGTTTTCGAAGATAATGCGTGTGTGTGAATATGTTTGTGCACTAGCAGTTTGCCAATGCAGAATAGCGGAGATAACGGAGGCGGTAAAAATTGCCAAGAATCGGAGCGTCGACTTGCAGTCGATTATGTACATATGTAGGGTAAAGGTGGGAGTTGTGGACACGAAGGGGTTGTGGTCACCCCTGTGTAACTTTTGACACAGGACAGATATGAAGAATCTGCCATATGTCATGTGTGCGCTATTGAAGCACGATTGTTTTGTGCCGATTACCAACCGGAATCGACGCGACTGCTTTGTGCCCCATACAAATTATTTTTTTCTCCGTGAAAAAATCACAAAAGTTTTCTTGCCCGTTTTTAAAAGTGTCACCGTGTGCAGGGTGTTGATTAAAAATTTGAGTGCAATAGATTTTTTTACGTGAAATTTAGTAATGTTTGAGTTTCCACACCGGGTTTTGACATAATTTTAAAAATAAACCATTTTTTCATATGGTTTTAATATTGCTGCTTGAGGCAGTTGTGGACACTTAAATGTTGGGGGTTGTGGACACCCAATTTTTTTGTTGACAAATCGTAAAATATCGCCATTGATGTCAATATAAATAATTATAATAGTAACAAGAAAGGAAGCTAACATCGGAATGCCTAAGTTTAAATACCCTTGCAGTAAGTAGATGAAAAAGAAGAAATATGTTCTGACTTTTTCGCTTTCTCGGGTACTGTCATTAAATAAATGTTGCCAGAGTGTTGCTGGCGAAAAATGTTGCTAGCAACAAAGGCAAACAGATATATATATTCCTATGGCAGCTATATGTTATAGTGGTCTGATTTTGATCAAATTAAAACCGAAATTCTGGAATAATACAAAGTTGCTACGTCTAAAATTTTATGAAAATATGTGGAAAATTGGCTTAGTTAGATTTCTTTTCTTAAAATTTTCCGATCGGTCCTATGGAAGCTATATGATATACTTGTCCGATTTTGATAAAATTAAAACCGAAATTTTAAAATATAACCAAATGGTCAGATAAAATATATATATTCTTGATCAGCATCAACAGCCGAGTCGATCTAGCCATGTCCGTCTGTCCGTCCGTTTCTACGCAAACTAGTCCCTCAGCTTTGAAGCTATCTGAACGAAACTTTGCAGATAGTCTTCTATATGCTCTCTCTACTATATAAGTCGGAACGGGCCGGATCGGACAACTAGGGGCAATAGGACCGATCGGAAAATTTTGAGCACAAAATCTAACTTTGTCAATTTTCTACATATTTTCATAAAATTCAAGATATGACCATTTTATATTATTCTAGAACTCGGTTTTAATTTTATTAAAATCGGACTACTATATCATATAGCTGCCATAGAAATATATATATCAGTTTGGCTTTGTTTCTCGCAACATTTAGTTCGTTGGCAACATTTTTCGCTAGCAACCTTTTTCTCTGGCAACATTCTTCTCTCGCAATACTTATCTTATGCCAGTTTCCGAGAAAGAGAAAAATAAGAACATTTTTTTTTTCTTTATCTTCAACTTCTGCAAGGGTATTTAAGCTTCGGTATGCCGAAGTTAGCTTCCTTGTTGTTTTTGAGTGTTTTTCTGCATTTCTTCGATGTTGTTTGTGGGAAAGACAACGAATAAGCCACCCTGTAGAAATAATAAATAATAGCACAGAAAGAAAAGAGGCTAAGGCGATCAAGGATTTGGCAAGACTCTATTAGCTTGCCAAGGAATTGTCAACGGCAACGGCAGCCGAAAAACCGTTGAAGCGCGGTCGCACATCGACGCCAGCCAAAACACCGTCAAAAAGTGCCAAGCCTTCAAAGAAGCAGGAGTCGTCGGACGAGGAAGATGAGGAATTTTGCATCATTTACCTAAAGATGTTGCCAACAAAATTGACCGCCTCCAACTCCGTTCACTGCAAATAATGCGATCAGCCAGTGCACTTGCAGTGTGCTGATTGTTTTCCATTGATTGTCTTTAAATATTAATAAACTTCCATATTTTCTTTATTTGATTGCGTTGAACTTGATACTTTTTTTTAATTTTAGCACGTTTTACAAGGGTGTCCACAACCCGCCGATCCCTTTGACAGCGTCGGCTGAGATTAAGTTTGCGACCGTCAACCTCCTGTGTTCATTTTTATACCCTTGCAGGGTATAATTTTAGTCAGAAGTTTGCAACGCAGTGAAGGAGACATTTCCGACCCTATAAAGTAAATATATTCCTGATCAGCATCAACAGCCGAGTTGATCTAGCCATGTCCGTCTGTCCGTCTGTCCGTCTGTCCGTCCGTCCGTTTCTACGGAAACTAGTCCCTCAGTTTTGAAGCTATCTGAATGAAACTTGGCAGACAGTCTTTTATATGCTCTCACTACTATATAAGTCGGAACAGGCCGGATCGGACAACTATATCATATAGCTGCCATAGGAAGGATCGGTAAATTTTAATAAAAAATTATTACTTAGCCCATTTTATAGATATTTTCATAAAATTTTAGATCTGACTATTTGCTATTATTTTAGAGTTTCGGTTTTAATTTTATCAAAATCGGACAACTATATCATATAGCTGGCATAGGACTGATCGGAAAATGTTGAGAAAAAAATCGAACTAAACCAATTTTCCACATATTGTCATAAAATTTGAGACATGGCCATTTTGTATTATTCTAGAATTCTTTCTCGGGAGAAAGCGAAAAAGTGAGAACATTTTTTATCTTCTTGTTGTAATTACTGCAAGGGTATTTAAACTTCGGCATGCCGAAGTTAGCTTCCTTTCTTGTTTTTCATCTGAAACAAAAAAGGATTATTTTTCGTGAATCAGAAAGCTTTAATTAAGTGCATAGCAGAGCAGTTTTGACGATTTTGAACAATTAGAATTTCGTTCGTGAAATATTGCCATTTCTACACATTGAATTGACATATTAATAAATAAACAACTAACAAAAATGCAATTTTTTTATGGAATGTTGCTCTGTCACGCACTTGAATGTCGAATGCTTTAAACAAAAAAGATTACATTAAGTGAATTGATTGAATAGTTTTCCGCGGTTCCCGGGACGTATATTAGACACTCGGATTCTTCGTAAAATTCGTTTTCCACGGCTCGTGCCTACCTTTTAGCAGCCTCCTTCGGGGAACAACTGCAGCGTTCCTTCGCACGCTCCACTCGATGCATGTCCACCTGATCCGCTACGCTTTGCACTGTTGCCCAATCTACAGTTCCTGGCAAAAAAAGTCGGTGTAGCCCTCGTTGAAAATTCCAGTGACGAGAAATATTGGAATATCCCCAATATCCCCGAATTCAAATGTTTAGGGGTCAAGCGCCAAACTGTGGCGTTAAACGATTCGTTCTACGTTTTGACTACGTTTGTCACCTTTATGACGACTCATAACGTAGTTCGTGAAAGAGAATAGGTAAAAAAAAACACAATGGGAGTGAGAGACACCAGCGACGCATAAAGCGCGCGGCGCTTGTTAAAGGCAGGCATGCATTTTCGACTATAGCTATATAACTATATAATTGCCCAAATTAAATCGGCGCATCTCTGCCGACGTTTTTAGATATATTTATTTGTAGAGCTGTGGACTGTAATTGTAGATTTCTAACATTTTTTTTTTCGTGTTATTATTCTTTAGGAAAATTAAATAAATATTTATTATGCACAATTTAGAATTTGTGGTGTAAATAATTTGAATTATTAAAACACCCGTGCCGATATCTTTGTGCTTTTGTATATTTATTCAATTTGGTTTGAATTGCTGGTGGCGATCGTAGATCAGTATGTTCGTTGGTCTTTATTTGTGGAATGGTAAATTAGAAGTAGTAACAAGAGTATTAAACCTAGCTTTGGTGAACGGATTGGAAGCTTAGTGGACTGAAAGTCAGGAGGAAGAGGGAGAGGGAGAGAGTGCACGGGATCACACTGGCTCTAGAAATAAGCCCCTTTTGGTTTGGTTTTTGGTTTTAGTTCATTGCATTTTCAATGGCGTTGTTGGACCCTCAAGACATAATTCATTTGCTAATCTTTCATCAACCAATGATATAGTTGATCTCTCGTCTAGAAAAGCATATGTCTGAATACTATTTTTTGGTCCCATAAGAGTGGCATTTTCAACAAAACTTTGTTCGTATTTCCGTTAACGTTACAGTCGTTTTCTGTGTTACTTGCAACTGTTTGATCACTATTTTCAGACCTACCTGTATGAATGTTTGAGAGTTTGCCTTTATGCAGAAGACTGTTATGACTGTAACTACAGTTGGGTCTGTTAGATTGCTTTTTACGTTTACAATCTTTAAGTAAATTGTTTCTACCAAGACATGAGATACATAGATAATTTTTAATAACTCGTTGCCAGCGCTTATCAACATACACATCTTTAAATTTATTACAATTTGAAACATAGTGATCATTCAGTTTGCAAAAGTTATAAAAGTCTTTCGCTTGACCTTTGATAGTGACATCTCTGATACCCGAAACTGTTAGAGTTCTGTCTTTTAACGTACTGACATTCTGTCCAAATCCTAAAGCTGTGGTAGCTCTACTGATTTCACCTAACCACGCTTACAATATAATTATCTTGGGATCAGTGTTTAATTTTAACTTCTGATAATATTTAATAAAGGCAACACGTTGTGGCACTGGCAGTTTGCCTAAAATTTCATCAAATATTAAGGTGTTTCTTATTTGGTGTATATCCCCTATATTAAGCTGTGGTATGCACACATACTGAGTGTTCACTGTACTCAATACAATGACTTAACTTCAAGTGCAAGTGTAATATAATCGGCCGTTTATAAGCCACACTGCACAAATGCATGGTCAGCATACTCACGCTAACCAAATGCGCGCATATAGCAACTCTCTTAATATATACATTAAATTCACTTTGATTATATATATTAGATACATAATGAAGCCGCTCCTCCGCTGGCGTTACCGGCAGCGCAGCTATGCGGCTATAGGCTAAGAAACAGTTGTATGAAAAACTGAAGAATCATAAATAAACGAATATCACAACAGTGCGGGAGCTCTGTTCAGAAATAATAACTTCATTGGTCTTATTTTATATGGCGACCGTGACTCTGATCCTGCTGCCCGGCTTACTATGCTCCCGCTCTGCTCGACACCGGCTGCCCAAACTTACTCAGCACCGGTTTCCATCTCAACTCCGCCGTGCACCAAGAACTACCAGTTGCCAATTGCAAACAAAAAAAAAACAGCGCAAGCACGCAAGCAGTGTGTAGTGCTCAACGATTCGCAAGCAGCCAACGGCCACCTCAGCAGCAAGTATAAACATCTAAAAAACCCTCCGCCATTCATCCTTCATTGGTCAAGTCCTCATCGCCGTCTCCACCGATACCGTCCAGCTGTAACCCACACCGCGACTCTGGCCACCGCCGCCGTCCTCATCAAGACTATCCAGCTGTAGCCTACTCAGGACATCCTCATCCCGGCACCACCGGCCGAGAACATCCATGTGCAGCAGCATATATTGAGTGCGGGAGGCAATCCGCCACCTGTGCCTGCGAGGGAGGATCAACAGGGACGACAGTCTGTGCAGCCAGCACCGGCACCGCCCGGCGCGTCATGCCGGACCCAGGAGAGTGATCCGATGCTTCCAAGAGCGCACAGCGAAATACAATTTTTATTTTGTGTTGCCCTGCGTGGCACACCAAAATCGATACACTGCGCTGCATACCAGTTTTACACAAAACATTGTAACATTGAGCGGAAGCTTTTCTGGTCGATGAATTGTATGGCCCGTAAAGCCGTACAAAATAATAGGTAGGATATTTTACATTCACCCAGGAGTGAATTAATTTTAAATTTATCTCCGCCTGTTGGAGTAAAATAAATAAAAATAAGCAATAAAAAAAAGAAATAAAATAAATATACTTACATCCATATATTTTTGAAATTACTTTTTCTCTGTTTGAAAAAAAAAATGTTTATATACACATTTGCGTGGATTTTGTTTAACACAAAAAACAATATTTTCATGAAATTTAATTAAATTATTTTATGTACGACATCAAACTCAAATTCTGGCATATTAATAAATAATAAAAAGAAAAACCAAGAAGAGACGTTAAGGCAGTGGAGTCCACAGCAAAAATCGAAAATAAGATCGAATTTTGATTAATATATAATATAAAATATTTATATAAATATGAAATAAAAATAAAGAAAAAAGAGAAAATGAACATAAAATTAACGAATTATTATTATTATTATTATTAATTATTATTATTATTTAAATAATATAAACGAGTGCGTAATGCGATGGGTAAGCGCGGAGGTGTAAAAAATTTAATAAAAAGAGTGGCGCATTTAAACTTGCTACTGTATTTAAATAAACCACCTCCCGCGTTGGCAGTTGCAGAGAAAATGCAAAGTGAGCTTGATTTTCTTACATCAAGACTGAAGAATGATATTCCAAAGGACACTACGCACACAGTAATAAAATCTATATGCGATGAAAAGATCGAACCACCAACCCAGGAGGATCTACCGAAGCGGGTAAAGAACTGCCCAGCGGACTGCCCTGGACCTCTGGACAGTGTTTACTGCAATTATACGTGCAGTCACTGCCTGCCAGAAAAGTCAAGTCGATCCTAAAAAAAAAAAAGTTTTTCTGCTTTGAAATTAATTGACAGCAAATTCTATAAACTCTAAGCATGGAATGGAAAGAATTGTGCAAAGTATTAAACGAAATAAAGCATCAATTCGACAAATCGTATAAGTCGTTATCACAGAACAGTCCAGTTCAAAAGGCAACTGTGAACAAACACGCAACTGTTTTGGTAGTGTTTCAATCAAGCACGCTCGATAATAAACGAAAATAGAAAACAAGAAACATTGGACAGAAAAATCAATTCCTGAATAGGTTTTAAAAACACCTACTGTCTATAAAAGAAAAGTTTAAGTTGGAAATTTCAATTCCAAACATTTTAAACATACAATTAACACTTAGACAGGCGAAGTTTCTGAGCCAGCTGACCTAGAAACTCAAGACTCAGAAACCGAGGCTGAAGAATTTAATTTTGAGGAACAAGATCTTCACGATCTGACCATTCCTGCGGTATTAACAGGGAGTCGAGTTCTCGTCGAACCTCTTTAAGGATTTTTGTAGGCAGTACAAACTTGAACTACATACAACATCATTCCAGCAGTCGTCGAGTAACTCCACGGTCAAAGGACTACACTCAACAATAACGGAAATATACCGATTGATTATGAAGAGTAAGAAGGCAGGGAAGTTAGAGCTCTGACACAAGGAGATACTGAATGAAGCGTTTATACAGGAACCAGACCAGGTACAGGTGGGAAACATGGTGTTTAGAAAAGAAAATCGGAGAGATAAACTCACTCCTAGGTTCTCTAAACACAAGGTGTTAGAAGACAACAACCTAACTCTAACAACAACCAAGCAGCAGAAAATTCACAAGGAAAAGATAAGAAGAATGAATAAACCCAACGAATAACATTTTTTTACAGGTGTTCCATTGCCGGGGCCGAAGAGAACAAGTTTGAAGTCATACCGTTGAAAGGGAATGAACCGTTAGCTCAAATACAACTGAGAGCAGCAAGGGTAGTTCAGACTCATAAGACATTTATTCATATTGTAAGGTTACAGGAATATCGAGAAACGATAGAGGGAATGGAAAATACACTTAAAATGATTGTGGAAGAAGCCGAAACCAGAAACCTGGTTAAAGCACTCCAGAACAAACTGCAGATGATAAAAACAAGATTAGAAAATATATGTCCCAAACGTAGGAAAGCAGGAGAATTAATCAATGGATTAGGATCAGTTATTAAATCGGTAACAGGAAATTTAGATGCAGAAGACGCAATAAGATTGGAGGAAGAAATAAGGAAAATGAAAGAAGAGGAAGAGAGATCAGGAGAAAGCATGAGTTCGCAGGAAAAGACAAGTAGCAAGGTTAGCATTATGTTCAGAAACTTGACAAAATATATAAATGGAGACCAGAATAGGGTAAATACATTCATAAACAATTATAGGAACGGAATAAGCAAAACATTTACGGAGGAAGACAAAAGGATTTACAGATTGGAATACATCAGAATTTCATTAACGATCGATATGCTAGGGTTAACTTAAATGATGTTGCCGAGAGCTTATTATTGGCTAAGATATGTATAATCTCAAGATTCATATTCGACAGACAAGAACCAAGCAAATGTATGCAAGAGCTAGAAGACCAGGGTGTACATTTAAGTTCAGAGGAACACATGTATAAGAAGGCTGATAAGCGGAATGGAGGCGGAATGCGACACGAAGGATGCAGGATTCATCACTGCGATTTTCGAACCAGAGACTGGGTACATCGCGATATTTTATGGAGAAAACGTGAAACTACAAACGGATTGCGGACCGGAGAAGACGTTGAATGAAACCGCGTTAATAAAATTTAGCCATTGCAAGGCAATGGTGAAAAACGTCCAATACGAAGCAGTGGAGAAGCTTGGAGCAGCTGGATTGAAGCTGGATATACCGCGGGTAGAGACGATCAAGAAGAACAGGACAACCCAAGAGTTGGGGATACATGAGTTAAGGATGGAGGATCTCGAAACCAAAATACAGATCAACAAAATACGATGGGGAACCACGATCCATACGACAACAACTTACTCGATGATCGGCATACTACTGATAGTAATATTCGTCGTGGCATGGTTCCCAAAGAAGACGACAATTTTTACACCAGAGCCTACACCACAGGCCACCTTCACTCCCACCATCGCTTCACCTGCTAGGGTAGGAGCAACTTTATCCCCGCTATGGTCGGTAGTTCAGCCTGAGGGGGGAGGAGTTACCGCATCAGCATTCACCCTCGGCGGTCCCCCACCAAAACCGCCTCGACGACCAGAGATCTAAAGGGGGCACCAAGAAATACTTTGACTATACTTTGTTGCGGCACTTAAAACGCTGAGACATAGTAACAACTAAATAAACAAACTGATGCATCGGCGACCACTTGAACCGCTGAGTCTCGGATCGATTACCATTGAAGATGCTGAATCGATCCAAACAACATAGAACCGCATCCTCTCTACTTCTACTTTTGGGTCAATCAGAATGTTAGAACAAGCATAAATGTACCAAACCTAAACTATAAAAACCACGAGAAAGAAATAAAAGATACAGTCAGAATTTCAAACTCAAAAACAACGGACGTTTCACTCCAATTCCACCAACCAAATCTCCCGGACCTACTAGAGGAGTTAACTCACTCGGTGGACAGGCCTATCGTGGTAATAAATACCAAAGTAATTTTCGTGGTAGAGGAGGCCGTGGCAACTACCAGTACAACGGTGACTACCACAGCAATGGATACTACCGAAACAACGGTTATAAAATTATATAAACAATAATAATCAGACCAAATTACAATAATAATTTTAGCCAAAATAATGGCAATAATTATAGAGGTTGTGGCAATTTGAATAGAGGCAGCCGAAATAATCAGAATAAACACAACAATGGACATGTGAGAGTAGCCCAAATAATTTGGGAAACTCCCATCAGCCCTCAGATACATAAGAAAAGACAAAGCCAAAGTTTATTCAATTAATCTCAGTTTAAATAGATTGATTTTATTTAATCACCTGGCAACAGGAAAATAATTAATTTTGTTAGTTGACACGGGAGAAGATATTTTAATTCCAAAAGGAAAAGCCTATTATTTTAATAGTGTACAAGATCAAAAAATAAAATTAATATCCAAGGCATTAGCCAAGAAATTATTGAATCTAAGGGTTCAACTTCAATTGAGATACAGACAGACAAATATATAATTCCACACAGTTTTCATATAGTAGATCAGCAATTCCCAATACCGTGTGATGGAATAATAGGCATTAATTTTATAAAGAAATTTAATTGCCAACTAGACTTCAAGCCCACTGAACATTGGCTTATAATGAGGCCAACAAATTTGAATTTCCCAATTTATGTTCCAATAACATATGGTTCTGGTAATAATTCCATGATTCTACCAGCAAGATCTCAAGTGGTCCGAAAGATACACAAATCATCAAATGAAGATAGTGTACTAATTCCCAACCAGGAAATTCAACATAGCATTTATGTTGCAAGCACAGTAGCAACTACCAAAAAATCCATTTGTGCGATTGCCGAATACAGCCAATGTTGACCAAATAATAAATGTAAGTGATTTAAAATATGAAACACTTTCGAACTACGAAATAGTTCAAACTGATCCCGAAGTAAGAGAAAAAACTGTCTTATCTCAACTAACAAAAAATATCCCCCCACAATTCAAATCAAAATTAAAAGAGATATGCACCAAATATAGTGATATATTCGGACTCGAAACCGAACCAATAACAACAAACAACTTCTACAAACAAAAACTAAGATTGAATGATGAACCATTACACAAAAAATTACAGAATTTCGCCTAGGTACAAAAATTAATCGATAATAAAATAGTCGAACCGTCTGTATCCCCATACAATAGCCCACTTTTGTAAGTTCCGAAGAAATCCCTCGTCAGATTAATAAAAAACTGTTGTCCGATAAATTTCCACTGCCTAGAACTGATGATATTTTAAATCAACTAGGTAGAGCAAAATATTTTTCATGAGTAGACTTAAAGTCAGGTTTTCATTAAATTGTTCTCGAAGAAAGTTCAAGAGATGTAACGTCTTTTTCAACGAGCAATGGCTCATATCGCTTCACGCGATTACCTTTCGGTCTAAAAATAGCACCAAATTGTTTTCAGAGAATGATGACTATAGCTTTCTCTGGACTTGATCCTTCGCAATCATTCCTGTATATGGATGATGGAT
Source organism: Drosophila seguyi (assembly GCA_008042675.1). Taxonomy (NCBI): domain Eukaryota; kingdom Metazoa; phylum Arthropoda; class Insecta; order Diptera; family Drosophilidae; genus Drosophila; species Drosophila seguyi. The sequence continues at coordinate 8,340 of VNJU01005456.1, read as the reverse complement.
GATTGTTGTTCCGAAAAACTTATGCTTAAATACTTAACTGATGTTTTTGAGAAATTTAGGAAATATAACCTAATGCTAAGTCCAGAAAAATGTTCATTTTTCATGCATGAAGTCAAATTTTTGGGACACAAATGCACAGATCAAGGAATCTTGCCAGATGACAAAAATATGACGTCATCAAAAATTAACCAGACAAGATTCTGTAAGAAAGATGCAAAATTCAAATTGTCGATTGCCAGAATGCCTTCGAAAATCTTAAATCTGCACTAATGAATCCAAATTTATTACAATACCCAGATTTTAGCAAAGAATTTTGCATAATAACCGATGCAAGTATGTGGAGCAGTTTTAGCTGAAAACAAAAATGGACTCCAACTTCCAGTTGCGTATGCATCAAGATCGTTTACTAAAGGCGAAAGTAATAAAAGCACAAAGGAACAAGAATTGGCAGCAATTCATTGGGCGATGACTTACTTCAGACCATACGTTTATGGTAGACATTTCACTATCAAGACTGATCACAGACCACTAACATACCTTTTCTCTATGATAAATCCTAGTTCAAAATTAACCTGGAAAAATATGATTTTACAGTTGAGTATCTGAAAGGCAAAGATAATTATGTAGCTAATGCGTTATCAAGAATAACCATCAAAGAACTACATGATATTACTGCTTTCGATTCCATCAATTACTGGGTTCCGTACGACGAGATGAAATGCAGACGTTCCCGAGGTATTTTACCCCATCACCCATGCCGAGTCTGTCAAGGGAACCATCCTCTTCGGAAGTGCCACTGTTTCCCTCGGTTGAACGCTGAGAACGGCTCCAGGCAGTCATTGCTAAGATATACGGCGTTAATTGCCTGGCCCACTATCATTCCACAGGATCCTGCCGCAGTGAAAACCGATGCCAGTCGTGTGGTCAGGATCACCACACTCTTCTACATGTCGACGAGCGCTCAGCGTATCTAACGCTTTCCCGAGCTAAGGCAGTCTGATATTTTTTGATACGTATCCTCGCATGGGGGTGGGTAGAACGTGCACGCCAAAAGGGCGCTTATTTTCCGGAGGTAGTGTGATCCCGTACACTTTCACTCTCTCCCTTTTCCTCGGGACTTTGAGCTTCCAATCCGCTCACAAAAACTAGATAAAAGTTTCTTATCTTCAGTTCCAATTACCGATTCTATCATACCAGATACAGTCCTAATTGATTTGATAGAGACAAATATAATATTTTGGGAATTGAGGAATTTGGGAAAAGTGCCTACGAGCGGCAGATGAGTGCCTTGGAGCGCGACTGGACTAGGAGAGCGAGACTCTGGCCTGGTGGTGCTCCTGTTTGCACACCTTGCAGCGATCACCCCGGCGACATGCTCCGTTCGAGCTCTCCTGCGCCAAACAATTAGTTTAATAGCGGTTTGCAAGTACACTCGCAGCCTCTTCTCCACACTCAGCCGGAGGAATCTATGGGATTTCCGTAGCGGTTGGACTCCATGGCAGACTCGGCATCGGTAGGAATTCATACCACGAGTACGTCTTCTCGCCAATAGCCTAGTGCTGCGCGGACGTTGAGCCATCGTGTCTGATCTGACAAAAAAGTGTGAATATCAGTAGGGGTTAGACTTGTGACTAAGAACTAGGTGCCGATAAGAACTACGAAGTGGGGGTGAGATAGGCTATTGTGATCGTTGGGAGGACTCCTCTCCCGCGACGGGACGTTTGACTAAACCCCGGCCAGTGCGAATGTTTACTACTCGGAGATGAACATCGGGTCAGAGAATCGATTCTGCAGAGTTGCCATCAGTTGCGTATACATCAAGATCTTTTACTAAGGGCAAAAGTAATAAAAGCACCACAGAACGAGAATTGGCAGGAATTCATTGGGCGATAACTTACTTTAGACCATACGTTTATGGTAGACATTTCACTGTCAAGACTGATCACAGACCACTCACATACCTTTTCTCTATGATAGATCCTGGTTCAAAATTTATTCGTATGAGACTCGAATTGGAGGAATATAATTTTACAGTTGAGTATATGAAGGGCAAAGATAATTACGTTGCTGATGCGTTATCTAGAACAACCGTCAAGGAGTTAAAAGAAATTAATGGAAATATAATGAAAGTCACTACACGATTTCAAAGTAGACAAAAATCCTGAACAGGAGAATAAAATAAATCTGAATTGCACGCGCAATCGATAGAAAAAGCTTCAATGCCCAACGTATACCAAGTCATCAAGAATGACGAGGTACGTAATGTAGTGACCTTGCAAGTCAACTTAAACTGGCACTGTGGGAAAATATCTTTGAATTCATTTTAATTGATAATTAAAAAAAAAATGGGCAATAGGATATTGAAAAATTTAAGAGTGGCGCTACTCAACCTGGTGACCTTAGTAAATAATGAAAAAGAAAAAAAAAGCAATTTTGTCTACATTACATGACGATCCAATACAAGGAGGACATACAGGCATTTCAAAAACCTTGGCCAAGGTCAAAAGACATTATTATTAAAAAATATGTCTAAGCAAATAGCAGACTACATAAAAAAATGTTAAAAATGCCAAAAAGCTAAGTAACCAAGCATACAAAGACTCCAATGACTATTACTGATACACCAGAATACGCTTTCGACAGAGTGATAGTGGACTCTAGAGGTCCTCCACCAAGGTCAGAAAATGGCAATGAATATGCAATGGGAACAGAATATAAGAATTCAGTTATAAATGACTTGTGCAAATATCTTAAAATAAGAAATATAACATAACTGCACACCATCACCAGAAAGTTGGAACAGTCGAAAGAAGTCACCGAACTTTCAATTAATATATACGTTCATACACATCGGTTAATAAAACTGATTGGGACGTATGGCTTCAATATTTCGTATAACACAACCCCATTAATGGCACATAACTATTGTCCATATGAACTTGTCTTTGGTAAAACAAATAATTTGCCAAAACATTTTAATAGCATAAATAATATTGAACCCATATATAATATAGATGATTATGCTAAGGGAAGTAAATATAGGTTAAAAGTAGCCTATAAAAGAGCTAACTCTAGCTGATAGATGAACATAAAGAACAAAATAAAAAACTTTCTGATCAGAAAGCAAGAAACTTAGATATATCAGTAGAAGGGTCTATTAAAAAATGAAACAGGTCATAAGTTAGAATCTAAATATACAGGTCCGTATAAACTAACGGAAATAGGAGAAAATAATAACGTTATAGTATTATGATTGATTGCTTAGTTTTGTTGAACTTCCTAACGCTACAAGTTTAGAACTTATAAATAAGAGCGCTAGTCACAATGAATTACAATATATATATCTGTCATATTACAACTACAACAAATTTGGTGCATAAGCTGCACTTAATCCAAAACTTATAATTTCTTATTAATTATTTATACTCCTATGTATTTAATTTAACCTAATCCTAAGTAGCTTTAATTTAACTTAATTTATGGGGCTGTTTATATTTGTGAGAGTACCTTTTCTTTAAACAGCGTAGCATTGCTAATGTTTTAATATTATTCGGAAGCGGGTTCCATAATCGTATAGCATTTAAAAAAATTGTCTTTCGGAAGTCAGTGATCTGGGTCTTATGCATTTTAGATTGTTTATTCGTCTAGAAGCAGTAAATGTTAATTTTTCAAAAAAATCATTTGGTTCTTTTTTATTAATTATTTTGTGAAGAAATGTCAATATTCTTATCTTTATCCAACCATTAAGTTCTACGTCAAACATTTTAGAGGCATAACCAGACACATGTTCCGTCCGTGGCAGATTGAATATATATCTTGCAATGCTATTAAAAACTATCTTTAGTTTATTATGGCTGATCAAGTCGCAATTTGAAAAAACTTCTAGTCCATAAAACAGAGAAGGAACTAAACATGTTTTTGCTATTAGCATACGAACATTTACAGGCAGACATCCCTTAGTCACAGACAATACTCTCAGCATTCCATATATTTTTCCAACTGCCTTTGCAATATGATTAATCCAAGTAACTGTCCTTTTAAATGTAAGTCCTAGATTCACGGCTTTTTCGACATACTCTAATGGAGTGTTATTAATTTGAAGTTGTCCGATATTATCTAGATTTATTTTTTTCCTACTTATTACGAGACACTTAGGCTTGGATATGTTTATGCCTAGTCCATTTTTGATTGCCCATTCACTTACTCGTACAAGTTCACTGTTACATACATCTATAAATTCACTTATTCTGTTTAAAGGACGACTCACATACATTTGTACAACATCGGCATTCAAATGAACATTACAATCCGATAAGACAGATGAAAGGTCATTAGCATAGAGTGTAAATAACAATGGACCAAGCACTGAACCTTGGGGGACACCACGAGTAACATTTTCAAACTCCGACGACACATTTGACAAAACAACAGATTGACGACGATTATTTAAGTACGAAGACACAAGCTTAACAGACATTTTTGAAAAATAAAACATATTTCGTAGCTTTGAGCATAGAATATTGGGTTAGGTTAAGTCGGAAGGCCCTTACGGGGCCGCGTATAGGCCAGTATGGCCCTTAGCTATCCGAAAGTTCCTGTATGGACCTAGAGAGTGTTCGCGCGGTTTTCGAAATCTTTAAGGATTGACATTTTTTTTCGCGACAGTCTGCAGTCCATCCTTGGAAGATGCAGTACGTAGTGGCTAAGCTTTTCGTTGCGCTCTTTGCTCATGACTTTTGATGTCTTACAGGTTGTGGAAGTTCTCTTCTATCTGCTTGCAGCTCGTAGGTCGGCCCGCCTCTCTAGTTCGCTTTGGAGCGTTCTAAGGGAGACAGGAACGTTTTCTGTTCTTTCATTCGGCAGTCCGACGCCTTCCTTTGCAAGTTCATCTGCCGTCTCGTTACCATCGATGCCCTGGTAGCTGGGAACCCAGTAGATCCGCACTGACATGGTCGTGCTAAGGATATCTAGTGCCTCCCTGCTTGCCAGTACACTTTTGGAACTGACCGCTGACGATTGCATAGATCTTATCGCCGCCTGACTGTCTACGTACAAGTTGACCGCTTCATATGGGCGATCAATGTTCGGCGCAAGCTCTGCCCCTTTTTCTATGGCGAATACTTCCGCCTGGAATATGCTGCATTGGCTTGGTAGCTTATACGACAGTCTTATTTCAGGGTCTTTACAGTAAATGCCCGCTCCAACTCCTGCCTCCATCTTGGAGCCGTCGGTGTATATATTGAGGTGTTGAGCATGGTTCTTACCTGTTTTCCAGTCGTCAGGTGCCATGAGGGTTGTTGTTTTTGTTTCCGGGCACGTTCTGGTTATCATGTAGTCAGATGTACTGCTCATGTCTCGACCAATTGATGCCCGAATGCATGTAGAGACATATTCCCTAATGCAACTAGGCGTTGTGCTGCCTTTCCTGCAATCAGTTGCGCGTGGATATCTAGGGGATCGATTCCGATTATGGTTTCGAGTGCTTTTGTGGGGGTTGATCTCAGCGCCCCTGTCATGCAGCGCAGTGCCGCTGAGTTCTATCCAGGAGCTTGTTATAGGTTTTCTTTTCCAAGGCTTGCTACCACACTAAGACTCCATACAGCAGTGTCGGACGCACCACCCATATATAGACCCAGTACATTAGAGCGGCTGAGAGGCCCCATGTGCTGCTAAGCATCTTCTTGGATGCATATAGCGCTATGGTGGCCTTTTTTACCCTCTCCAGTACATTGGGCTTCCATGTCAGCTTGCTGTCTAGTACAATGCCGAGTTATTTAACTTGTGTTTTCGGGGTCAGCCCCGTTGTGTTAATTTTCGGGGGGAACCATAGCGGCACCTTGTATCTCTTGGTGAAGAGAATAAGGTCCGTCTTGTCCGCGTTGATACTGAGTCCGACTTTGCTCGCCCACTCACATATCTCCCTGAGTGTTGATTCCATAACCGAGCTGAGGGTCGATGGACAGACTCTCGTGATAATTATGCTTATGTCGTCAGCATAGGCTGTTATCTTTGGGGCCTTCCTTTTGAATCTCATGATCAGGTCGTCCACCACCATATTCCACAGGAGAGGAGACAGGACCCCGCCTTGCGGCGTGCCCCTGTGAGGTCCTTTCACCATGGAGGCGGTGGCCCTATCGGATTGTACCCGCCTACAGCTTAGCAGATTGGCTAAGAATCCACATGCTGATGGCGGGGGGCGTATTGGCCGCTTCTAGGCGGTCCATTATAGCGTCTGTGGTAACGTTGTTAAAGGCTCGGGATATGTCCACAAACACTCTGAGAGCATATTCTTTGTTGTGCAGGGCTTTCTCAATGGTGGCTTCTAGTGAGTGTAGTGCCGTTTCCCCTGATTTCCCTTTTGTGTAAGCTGCCCGATGCAATCCATGGCTCTTGGGCCAAAGCTATGTGGGCGGACCTTTGCTCCAGGCCGATGAGGAGTTCCGCCGACGCGACCTTGCTTTTATGGAGATTGAGCTGCAGCACCCTGAGTGTCATGGGCTCATTTCCATTCGACGGGTTGACTGTCAACGTCAGGTCACCGTCCTCCGCGTCGTCTTTGTCTAGCGATAGTCCCTGGGCGGCGTCCACGATGGTTTCCAGACCAAGGTCCTTCTCCACCTCGCCTGCTTTCAGGGTGTGAGCATCCTTATCCCCGGGATGGGTAGACGCTACCCCTGCCCCACGCCATCTTCCCGTATCTAGGATAGAGGATGTCTTCCGCCTCCTTATTTATCTGGAGGACTGCACTTTGACCCCCCTCCTTGGGAAATGGGGTCACAAGGTGAAGCACCTTCCAGTCCGCGGTTGGAATGTCCGGATTCTGCCTTTGCAGCATCTTCAGCGCCCGGTCCCCTTGGATTGCGATGGGGAAGAGTCGCCTTAGGAATGGACGGGATTAGCTCACTGTCCACCACCTCCAACTGGGCCCCCTCCCACAACGCCTTCAATTGGCAGACCGTTTGTATCAGCCATTTTCTCGTCGGGTCATCCCTGCACTTCAGGATTTTTACGCCGTTCAGCCACCCAGCACCATCAAAAGTGGGCATGGGGGTCTTCCTCCATCCGTGCAAGCAATGATTCAACGAGTCGTGCATGCACTAACCTCCACCGCGGCTCGGTCATCTTGCCGGCTTCATCGCTTCTGTCAATGAGTGCCACGATCAAGTGTCGTTTGGTCACCTCACTGACTTTCATCGTCGTCTCCTGCTTCCTCGCTTTCTGGGGAGGAGCTGCCACCTTAGGCCCGCGTCGCCGCTTGCTCCCCGGTGCCACCTTATTGGCGCTCTCGGCCGAGCGTTGCCTCTTGTTGGCAAGCGACTCCTCCACCTTGTTGGCGAATCCGCCCGTTGACGTCATGTGTGGGAGGTTGGCGAAGTGCAGCCTGCTCTCTGCGACCCTTTGCTCAGCCCAGGTAAGCTTTGCCTTCTCCTGTGGGGATAGGGCGACTTTTGTCTGGAGCCGGCTCTGGATGCGTAGGGCAGCCTTGTACTGCGCGTTAGCCTTCATCCCCTCGCTTGAACGCTTCGGCCCGTCCCTGCCGGGGAGCTGGTGCCTGGTTTCGGCGAGCGGAGAAGGCTTTCCTCCTCTTCTTTAGAGAGCTGCACGCTCTCCAGGTCCGAGTCTGTATCGACTATGGCACCTGAGCGGCTTAGCTTCCCTTGCGCTTTAGTAGCAGTAGCATTGCAACTGACTTGACCTGCTCCCGTCAAATCAGAGGTGTGACCGCTGGCGACACGAAGAGGGGATTGCTCCCCTCCGTGCCCGCCGGTGGTAGCAGTCACGCATTCCACCGACGTTTGGGCTGATATTCCAGCCCGAGTTGCGTTTTTTTCCGTGTCCATTCAGAAAGAAACACTGGTTAGTTTTCCGGGGAACCACCCACTTGCGTTTTATGCCTAACCGCCAGGCTTGCGTTTTATGCCTAACCGCCAGGCTTGCGTTTTATGCCTAACCGCAATGCTTGCGTTTTATGCCTAACCGCCAGGCACTTCCAATCATGGCAGTTGGTTAATTTCCTCCTGCTTTTGAGCGGGTGAGGAATTTATTTATTTGATTTGACATTATATTTCCTAATATTGTGGAAAGGTAGGGCAGTATCAATATAGGTCTGAAGTCATTGTTTGATTTCGGAATCGGAACATTTTTTGCAGTTTTTCAGGTATCTGGAAACGTCGAGGTTGTTAGCGGCGTATTAAGTATATATGTTAAATAGGGCAAAATCTTTGGTAAAAGGATTTCAATAAATTTCGGATTAATGTCGTCAAGTCCAGTCGCATCACTCTTAATTATATTTATTGTCTGTAGTATATCAAATTGAGTAACGCACATAAACCTAAACAT